>JYFJ02001637.1:0-73774 GCA_000934665.2 Catajapyx aquilonaris
TTTCCGGACACAGGTTCCTATGTCAAAAATACTTGTCTTGGTCCCCTCTATTACCCCTGAAAGTCTTTGCAGAGTTACAATAAACACCCTGTATATTGCAATATTAATAAAATTATTATATGCTGGTGTCACACACGCAGTCCTGCTTATATTTACCATGATGTGACATAGCGAGTTAGCGACATACCTATAGGTACTAATTATGACAAAATTTGTACTGTATACAGTACAGGATGTGCAGCCATATAATCGGGAACATTTCATACTTAATTATATAAATTACCAGTTTATCATTTGACACATAATTTTGTCTCCTTTTACAGTAGTTCTCCCCTACATCGAGCCTCCATGCCCTGTCATTACAGATAAGAGTTTTGTTCAAAGCTGTCCTAAGCGGCGTAGATCCTACACGAGATCCTAAGTGTCCAGTACTTGAGTTGAAAGATAGCTGAACAACACATAACTGAGGTTCTCTGCTGCTACATATAGACGTGTCATTACGTTGTTCATATTACACGCACACGATAAATCCATACCTGATATGTTGATACACACCTGCCTTCTAATTAGCCCTGCTCGAGGCACATTACTTCCTTTGTGATGAAAATCTTGTATAATCCTCTTTATGTAACGTAAGCCCTACAGACCTTGCACAGTGCAGTTTTAGAAACGCTGCTAAGTAGACGCGAATAATGTGTGTCTTGAAACACCAAATAATTTCGTTGTGCTTGATTCTGACTCACGTAAAGTTGTCAGTAGCAAAATGCAACATCAGTTTGCAAGAAATCCCTGAAGAAGAACGGATGCTGGGGGACCTTGTTCCTCTGGTCATAGAATCCGTGGCTTCAGAGTGTTCCTTGGTGTACTCATGGGATTCCGAGTACACTGTTAGGAAGCCTCTCATAGAAGTGATTCGATCACGGCAGGAGAGATATCAGCAGACGATGCTTCACAGCATGGCCGACTACACTATTCGATGGCAAGATTATCTTGGCATTGGAAGAGAAGAGCAAATGTTCACGTTCAGAAGCATGCCACCATCTATGAAGTCCAGACTATGGCCTGGAGGACACTGCGTCTTCAATGTCCTCCTGTCTTCGTCGTTCGAGACATTCCCAAAGCTGATTGTCCACACTGCTGCCTCGCTCATGATCAGGAATCTGTACGATCACTTTCTGATGTTCTTCTCTTCTGAAGCTGTACATGCCTTAAATGGGACGCGTCCGGAGAAGATTCTCATTCAACCGCCTGCTAATGGTATCAAGTTGAAGCTTGCTGTTTATCCAGACAAACGCCGATCTCTCCTGAAGCTCAGGACAATCTGCTTCTTCTGCAACAAGGGCAGAGCGTCCATATCCAATATTGGCTCGTTTCAAAACGAAGAAATTAACATGACTTCGGTCGAGTTGTATCCGGACACGACCAAATCACTCAACGGACGTGAGATTAGGATGTCGTTTATTGAAGATATTGACATCATCGGAGCCAGAGAGAGGCTGAACACAAGAGGCTACTGGTCCATCAATCTTCTAGAGCGCATCTCTATAATCATTGAGGATTTCCTAAACGCAAAGATCAAGCCAGTGATGCAAGAGATTGGCGAATTGGGGACGGAACTCCGGCTGCCCAACGGAAGTTGGGTAGGGTCAACTGGAAATGTGGTCAAAGGAAGGGCAGATTTTGCATTGGCTACGTTCTTCACTGACCAGTCCAACCAGTATGTCGAAGTTGCTTATCCAGGTGTGTATTGAGCTTATAATTTATATTTCTTATATTAAACATCTCTCACGTCTTAATCTGCAGGTCTGTACTACCACACTTGCTTCTTGACACGGAAGCCTCATCCTGACATGAAGTGGTACGTCATCTTTCAAGCCTTTGAAATCCTCATCTGGTCTTTGCTCGTATTGTCAATTCTGATATCAGCTGTGTCCACTCACCTGATCATTCGGTGCTACAACCAAACAGCCTCTGTTCCCACGAAGGTGATATCTGTCTGGGAATCTTTGAAGAACATCCTCAGAGGATTTCTGGACCAACCTGAAGACCTGCATGAAGTAGGTCCTGGTCCACTGTACGCTTTCAGTGGATGCCTGTGGCTGTTCATGATTGTCATGAATTGCGCCTACAAGACGCGGCTTGTGTCTCTGATCACGTATCCCGAGCAGGAAACATTTCCGACAACCTTCGAGGAACTGGCCGAGTCTGACATTGGCTGGGGTTTGCCACTGATCGAAGGACTGTTGATACGAGCCATTGCAAATGAAGCTAACATTCCTTTGTACTTGGAAATAGTGTCAAAGTCCAACATGTTTCCAGAATTGAACGACTGCTTTCAGTACGCCTTGACAAATAGATTTGCCTGCTTGACCATCGACTTCTTTGTGAGGCTATCAATCGCAGCCTTCGATGACTTGGAAGGAAACTCATTGCTGCAGAAGGCACCACCGATGGTGTTCAACTTCTACACAGGATCTGGTTTGTCTCGAGACGCCGTCTATGCTCCATGGTTCATCAAAAATAGCCAAGGCATTACTGAATGGAAGCTTTTTGACAAATGGATGGACGACGAGAGCTTCTGGACCGCTCTTAAGATGCGGGACATTAGGGCTGGATACGAAAAACACAGCGATGTCCTTACCATCGGTAAGCTGCTGGTTGTGTTTTATATGCTGCTCATTGGCTTGTCCTTGGCACTTCTGGTGTTCTTGATTGAACTTTTTCGGCGCAATCGGAAACCTGAAGCAGGAACCGAAAATGGTTCAGCAACAGTCATTGACGAGCCCGGGCCCAACTGAATATCCATTATGACCATATGTGACACGGATTCCCTCAGGCACATGCACCTAAATTTTATTGAAATTAATAAGAAACACTGCATTTTTGGGAAGCCTCTTGTAGACATTCACAACTTTCATAAGCACCGTACAGTGTATGTCTTGCACACAGTCAAGCTCAAGGTAGAAATGTCAGCATGTAAATATGTCAATACTAGCTGCGATACCCGGCGTTGCTCGGGAAGAAAGGAATGGAAATGAAGATGTAAAGGAGCTTGGCGTTACCCAGGCGGGAGAGGTTGGAGGTGTTGGTGATGTGCCACAGATGGCAGGCAAATGACGGTTAAGACTCTTAGCAGGGGACCACATCCAGATGGCATTGGTGGGCGGACAGACAGACAGACTCACAAACGTCTTTATTGATATAGATGTAACCTTAGATGTAACAGATATTAAATAATGAATATGTTATGCGTTTCAGTACATTGTTTTATTAGTTTATTAATCAATGCTTCTATTTATGGTACATGAGGTATGCCTTTGACATTATTCACATTCCTATGTCTTAATTTCTTGTGTCGATATAAAATCATGCGAATTTGTTTCAAGTTTTAAACCTTGTTTTAAACGGCCACACAAGACCGATAGGAATCTGCAATTAATTTTAATTCCTATGAAGGTATTTATTTCGTAGTGTTAGATATCTGGCTGAAAGTCAATTGGTCGCACTTTCATCTGCGCACTCTTGAGTGGGTAATCCCTTCCTCGCCAGTGGCTCCAGACCACTCCGGATCGGTATGGTCCGTTTAGATTGGCATGGTGGCAGGCATGGAACCACCAACCGGAACGAAGCAGAGCGGCACAGTTCCCTCGCTGGTTGTCGTTGTCCTGGTCAGGAGTCGAAAACGGTGCACCGGTGTGGTGTACCAGGGAGTCACCCGCGTTTCCGGAGTACCCATCCACTTGTAGACGGTACTGTTCGTCTGCGGTACCCACGGAGAACACCCTGTACTGCGCCCACCGTTCCTGTCCTGTCCGATCCTCCAGCTCAACCCGGAGTGTCTGGTTGCCCAGGTCGTGCATGGCGTCCAGACCCATCCAGTACTCGCCCTCCAGGTCGCCGAACCCGTCCTGGTATTGCTTCCAGTCTTGGTTGAATGAGACACGTCGACCGTCGGCATCAGGGAAGTCGTCGCGTCGAAGAAGCAGCGTCCATCCGCCACCGTCGGTCTCCATGTCGCACCAGACTCTGAGACTACGATGACCGATCCGTACCGTGTGTATGCCCGAGCCTCGGTAACCGGACAGGTACAACCTGGCGCAGTCGGTCTGCTCCTCTTCCTCTTCCTCTGTCCAAAGTCGCACTTCAAGAGGGTTCCTGAAATGAGTGTTCCAACGACAACTGACGAAAGACAGTCGTGTGAACCACAGCACTTACGGTTGTTTATCTGCCAACGAATTTCGAATGGACACCAGTTCTGCGCCGATAGACTGCTCTGCGGATTTCAGTTTCTCCTTCATGCTTTGGGTTTCCTGTTCTGAAACATGTAATCAAAAATTATAAGATCATAAGTGTTTTCTAATTACGGTACGAGTTAATTATTTCTCATTACCTAATGATTCAATTCTTCGAACAGCTGTGGCCGTTAGGGTTTCTAGTCGAGCCAGTGACTCCAGGACTTGATTCATTGGTTCTGAATTGTGCTTTTCTTGATTGTTAACGAGTTGTTCCAGTGTGTCGAAGCGTTCTTTCAGTAACGGTTGAAGAGATTCGCCGCATTTGTCCTTGAATTAATAACAATAATCAAAAACAATAATAGAGTGAAAAAATAGCATTATTATGTTAGTATATGCCTCCAGTTCATGATCACAATAATAGGTGTGACAACTATCAACAATGTTGTAATATCTCTTACTTTTGGTCTGGTAGACGACGGTGTAGGAAACTCGAACACAACTCCAGCACTCAGAGTGGAAGCCACAAAGTACAAGGTGATTGCAACAATCGAAAGAGATGTAGTTGGTGAAGCCATTTGCTCTGTCCTTCTATTTAGCTTGTTTTGTAGTTGTTCATTCCCTACAGCCAAAAGAGTGTTGTGGAGACTTGGACCTTGACATGTCTGCCAATGAAACACGGACTAGTTATCGTGAAAGATACAGACGGGTCAAAGAAGTTGAGAAGGGGTCAATGAAGTTACAAAAGATTGCGGGATAAAACAAAACCAAAAAACGCTTTCAAGAAAGAGGCTATCACATCCATGTTTAATGCGATTGAAGGGGGGAAAAAAGACGTCAACAACCTTTCACACTGTAAGCCACGATGGTAATTAGTGATCATAAGTAATAATAAGTGGTTATGTAATCATAATAACCACACAAACTCTTATGTAAATTAATATAGTCTGCTTACATATGCCAAAATATGGTCATAAAGGAAGTTGGATTTATTTTAATTACAGGAAATGGTTCTCAGAGGTTTTCTCTTCACTATAGTCAGTCTCATATCCCAAAGACATGTCCTGCCAGTAAACGGCATAGCCCTTGGGGTCACGGGAGAGACGCAAGCCCCACCCACCACGACAATAATAAGGTGGAAATACGCTTACATTGGGGAGGGAGTAGAAATTAAGTACAAATCACTACAAGTCGACTCTTAAAGATCTGTTGACCGTATCCTGGAGCACATTTGAGGCGCCTTCTTCCAAAACCCGATAAATCCAAGATAAATGGTTCCGAGATAATTGAGAAAAGGCTGTGGTGCCGAAGCTAATTAATATTACTAGACCGGCCCAAGTCCATCTGCTACATATGTGGATGATGCATATGATGAGCTTTTACAAGAAAATGATCAACATCGTCAAGTCGTAGTTTCAGGAATAGTCGTTGTGGATATATCGATTTTTGCTGCAAAGAGAGTGGATTTGGCGGTTTTTGCAACATTGAGGATGAGGCACAAAATATATGGGCGAGTGGCCTTCCGCTCGATTTGCCTGAAAATCGGATATGTTGTAGCCCAGACCATCCTGATCAATGTTGGATAGGGACATTTCGAGGTAGGACCTACAGGGAGCATGCTAATTGCTATTCATCGAAGAGGCTAGAAGACTGCTGTGAGAGAAACCTCGCTTCCCTACATTGACCCAATGAATGTTGAAGTGCTGCTGGAGGAAACTCCAGATGACAACCTTCAAGGAGTAGAATTTGAACCGGATGAATTGGTAATAAAGTTTAATAGATAATTTAATGCAATAACCATTGAGTTCCGGAGTCTTATTGTAGTCTACTACTCCCCCTATTACCTTCGGAGGTCATTAGCATGCTCCCTGTAGGTCCTACCTCGAAAATTAATGTCCCTATCCAACATTGATCAGGATGGTCTGGGCTACAACATATCCCATTTTCAGGCAAATCGAACGGAAGGCCACTCGCCCATATATTTTGTGCCTCATCCTTTGAAAACCCAGTGGTGACACCATTACAGGAACATCAGCTTCAGGGTCGTGGCTGAAAGTGGTGTGAAGCAGAGTCGGAGTGATTATGATAATCATTGTGAATATTTCAGTCACGTATCATAACAGCATTACCATCATAACTGGTATTTTTATGTATAGAGTCTTCATTTACCTGGGTCCCGCCGCGGGTTCGTCCGCACGTACATCTTGGAGCAGGAACCTTGTAGTCTTACTGCCAAAGAACGCGTAATATTACTGACAATAATATACTGACGTAATATTACTGACAAAGAACGCGTACGGGAGGAAGCATGACTCACTGTGGTGCCATGTGTAGCTTAGAGATGGATTTGTCTGAGTACGAAAGATATCCCAGGCCAACTAGAGCTGTTCACGCTGGATTTGTCGGGTTATGGATGATTCGGTGGATTTGTCGGTTTTAGAAACATAGAATATGAACTTTCTGCCTGCATTTGTCGGGTTTTGCATGATAGGCCACTTTTCTTCGGGCCATTACAGCCGCATTTGTCGATGTTTGCTGAATATTTTGTCGTTACGTGATGAAACACATCTTGAAGAACATATTTCCACCCTTAACTCATTTTTTTTGGAAATTGGATTTGTCGGGTTTTGGAAGAAGGGGCCTCATTTATCAATTTAATTTAAAAAAATTTAATAACATTTACTGTAAATCTGTGGAAAAGAGTGGCGCGCGACATCTAGCGAATCCAATTTGAACCCAGCGCCATCAAGGCTACAGGTGGCGCTCAGAACAATCAAATTAATAACCCCATTAATTATAATGCACATTGTGAAATTTAAGTAACAGCCGGATAGCTAAAAAAAAGGTGGCGTCATTAATTGCTTGTTACTTACTGGTAACATGATTAGTAGTGGATTAATCTGGCAACACTTCCGATTTTCCCGCCTTTTTCTTCCTTCTGTTCTAAACATGGCTGCCTTTCCATGGAACGTGCCAGCCCCTTTGTGTTGAGAGGTTGAGAGAGCGACCGGGTGGGAAGATGGCCCCTCCGGTGCTGCAGAACACGGGGCGGTACAAGGGCAGGGCGCCCCTGACCGGCCCCTGGGCAGGTGGATCTACGGGCGGACAAGGGGGCGGCTCGTTGACAGGGCCAAGGGAGGAGACGTCCGAGTTCCGACTGAGGCAGTGCGAGGAGAACGACGCTGTGGACGCCAAGTATGGGTTCGAAAGGGTCAAAGGAAGAACGGAGAGGACGGGCTGGATGATCAACATGCACCCGGCAGAGCTGGTGGACGAGGACTCCAAACGGTTGGTCAGCGCCGTGGACTACTACTTTGTGCAGCAGGACGGTGGGAGGTTCAAGGTCTCCATGCCTTACAAGCCTTACTTCTATGTGCTGCCCAGGCCTGGCTGCATGCAGGAGGTCGCAGCGTACCTCACCAAGAGGTGGGTCCACTGGTCTCAGTCGTGGTTGGGAAAAATGGGAGAGTTGCCCATTTTCCCCTCTCAGAGTGATATTTCATAGGATAAATTGTTTCACAGAATAGCACCCATTCAAATCTGATATAATAAAGCAGAAAGTTTGTATGTCCATGCTACCTAACCCACTTTTGGACTGCTGAGAAAGTATCATCATCGTACATAATATAATTATATAATAAAGCAGAAAGTTTGTCTGTATGCCTGCGCTCGTGCGCTGCCTAACCCACTTTTGGACTGCTGAGAGTATTATCTTCTTATATAAAAAAAGCAGAAAGTTTGTATGTCCAGGCTACCTGACCCACTTTTGGACTGCTGAGAGTATTATCTTCTAATGTAATAAAGCAGAAATTTCGACTGTATGTCCAGACCTAATTTACTTTTGGACTGCTGAGAGTGTTGAAACTCGGCACACTGATGGCTTATGTGCCACTGGTTGAGGGAAATGTACCGAAACGAAACTTTTGCGTCCTAATATCTAAAATTAATGATTTTTTTCTGCTCTGCTGCAATTATGCTGGCTACCCACTTCAGTAGGGTAACATAATTCAAGATCATTTTGGACATTTAAAAAAAAAAAAAAACTTTGCCTTTTATATAAATAGAAATTTTTAGTCGTTGGCTATGCTCAAGTTTGATTCGCAGTTGGGGTGGAAGAGTTTGGTACAGCACCGGTTTTTAGCAGATGAACTAAAATTCACTTTTTTTCAGGTATGGTGGTTACTTGGCATCAGCTGAGCCAGTGAATAAGGAGGATCTGGATCTGCCCAACCATCTGGTGGGGCTGAAGCAGTCCTACCTGAAGCTTTCGTTTATGAATGTGAGTGACTTGATGCGGGTTCGAAAAGATGTGCTGCCTGCGGTTAGGAAGACTAAGGTGAGGGAGAAATGCAAGACGCCGTACATGGAAGTTATGGGCAACGGCAGTGATGACAAGCAGAATGTGGATCAAATGGACAACATGATTGACATACGGGAGTATGACGTGCCATATCACGTGCGAGTGTCAATTGACAAAGGAATGTTTGTTGGGACGTGGTATACAGTGAAAACACATGCTTCAGCGACTCAGCCACCAGTAATAATGCGTTGTACTGATCTTATTGAGAGTCCTGACTGTATTGTGTTGGCATATGATATTGAGACTACAAAGCTGCCTTTGAAGTTTCCTGACCCAGCTTCTGATCAGGTGATGATGATCTCATACATGATTGACGGAGCTGGGTTCCTCATCACCAACCGGGACGTGGTGGCATCAGATGTGGAGGACTTTGAATACACCCCTCGCCCTGAGTTTGAAGGCAATTTCACCATATTCAATGAGCCAAACGAGGCATTGCTTCTTCAGCGCTTCTTTGACCATGTGCTTGACATCCGCCCTCATGTGATGGTGACTTACAATGGAGATTATTTTGACTGGGCATTTGTAGAGGCAAGGGCAGCAGTGCATGGGATGGACATGGGGCGTGAGGTTGGGTTTTCTCGTAACAAAGAAGGTGTGTACACATGCCGTCCAAGCATTCACATGGACTGCCTCTGCTGGGTCAAGCGCGACTCTTACCTCCCTGTGGGGTCACAGAATTTGAAGGCAGTGGCAAAGGCGAAACTGCGGTATGATCCTGTTGAATTGGACCCAGAAGACATGTGCCGTATGGCTGCTGAACAGCCGCAAGTGATGGCTAGTTACTCAGTGTCAGATGCTGTTGCGACGTATTACCTGTACATGAAGTATATTCATCCATTCATATTTGCTTTGTGCACCATTATTCCGATGGAGCCTGATGAAGTTCTGCGAAAAGGGTCAGGTACTCTTTGTGAAGCTCTGCTTATGGTGGAGGCTTTTCGTGCAGGAGTTGTATTTCCAAACAAAACTGAAAGTATTCCTAACAAGATGACATCTGATGGGCATGTACTGGAGCAGGAGACATATGTCGGTGGACATGTAGAAGCCTTGGAATCAGGTGTTTTTAGGAGTGACATACCTTGTCGATTTCGGCTCGATCCAGACATGTTGGCTACGTTATATGAAAGTGCTGAAGCTACAATGTTGCATGCCATTCGTGAGGAGGAAAAGCTTGACCCTGAATCAGTCACAAATTTGGATGAGGTAGTTGCAGATATTCGTTCCAAGTTGTCTCATTTGCGCGACATTCCTGCCCGACTCGAGCTACCAGTCATTTACCACTTGGACGTTGGTGCCATGTACCCTAACATAATTCTGACCAACCGGCTCCAGCCAGCAGCCGTAGTGAATGAAGCTGACTGTGCAGCTTGTGACTTCAACCGCCCTGGTGCCACTTGTCAGCGGCGCATGGCCTGGACCTGGAGAGGTGACATGGCACCAGCTTCCCGATCTGAATTCCAGCGCATTCAGCAGCAGCTGGAAGTCGAGCGGTTTCCTCCGGCACAACCAGGTGGTCCACACAGGGCTTTCCACCAACTTCCAAAGGACGAGCAGGTGGCTTATGAAAAGAAGCGTCTGAATGAATATTGTCGGCGTGCATACAAGAAGGTTCATGTGACCCGAATGGAAGAACGAATGACGACAATATGCCAAAAGGAAAATGGATTCTACATTGACACTGTGAGGGCTTTTCGTGACCGGAGATACGAATATAAAGGATTGTGCAAACGGGCTAAACGTGAGGTGTCAGATGCTGTTGCAAAGGGCGACGCACTTGAGATCAAGTCAGCACTCAATCGTGAGGTGTTATACGACTCGCTTCAGCTGGCCCACAAATGCATCCTCAATTCTTTCTATGGGTATGTGATGCGCAAAGGTGCGAGGTGGCACAGCATGGAGATGGCTGGAATTGTATGCTACACTGGTGCATCCATCATCACCAGTGCCAGGGAGATTGTCGAGAAGGTAGGACGTCCGCTTGAGCTAGACACGGATGGGATCTGGTGTGTCCTGCCTGCATCCTTTCCGGAGAACTATGTCCTTCGCACCACTGTGCCTGGAAAGGCAAAGGTGACTGTGTCATACCCGAATGCAGTTCTCAATGCCATGGTGAAGGACAAGTATGCTAACCCGCAGTACCATGAGTTGGTTGATGCTGCAACACTCACATATGAGAAGAGGAGTGAGAATTCGATCTTTTTTGAGGTTAGTACAGCAAAGTGCACATTGTTATTGATAGTTCTTGCCCTGTAATTCAATAGACAGTTCAAAATATACAGAAACTATTTGCATTATTACAAGTGGAGATTAGACTTCATTATCTGGCATGTTTGCATCATGTCAAATTGTTGTGTATTGCATTTACCATATTTGATGGGATATAAGACACACCCCCATTTCAGCTGATCATAGGAAGGAAAACCTTCATTGTATTTTCGCATATAAGGTGAAGTGCGATTTTTTGATTGACTCTTTGGAAAATAAAGTGCGTCTTATATGCCGTCAAATCTGGTAAATGTTTTTGGTAAAGTTGCAGCAAGTTGGCCTATTCACTTTTGTTTTATATTATCACATGCTGGTCTTGGAAACTAATAAACGTAAGTCGACAGCTGCAATTTAGGTGTACTGGTATTGACAATATTGAGAGCTATTACAAAGCCAATTGTCACTTGTAGGTTGATGGGCCATACCGGGCCATGGTTCTCCCAGCTGCTAAGGAGGAAGGCAAGAAGCTGAAGAAGCGCTACGCTGTGTTCAACATGGATGGTTCTCTGGCAGAACTGAAGGGGTTTGAGGTGAAGCGTCGTGGGGAGCTGCAGCTGGTCAAGATCTTCCAGTCGTCCGTGTTCGATGCCTTTTTGCGTGGAGACACCCTTGAAGAATGCTACAGTGCAGTGGCTAAAGTGGCTGACTACTGGCTGGATGTCCTGTACAGTAGAGGAAGTGGGATGCCTGATTCGGAGCTGTTTGACCTGATCTCAGAGAACAGATCCATGAGTAAGAAGCTGTCGGAGTATGGAGCGCAGAAATCGACATCTATCAGCACTGCCAAAAGGCTGTCTGAGTTTCTGGGTGACCAGATGGTGAAGGATGCTGGGCTGAGCTGTCGTTTTATCATCTCGCGCCTTCCTGAAGGATCGCCTGTGACAGAGAGAGCAATCCCATTGGCTATTTTTCATGCAGAACCCAGTGTTCGAAACCATTACCTAAGGCGCTGGTTGAAAGATTCCTCAATGACCGAGGAGCAGATGGGAATTCGGACTGTGCTGGATTGGAACTACTACATTGAGCGACTAGGTGGCACCATCCAGAAGATTGTGACCATCCCAGCTGCACTGCAGGGTGTGGCCAATCCTGTTCCCAGGGTGGCGCATCCTGATTGGTTGCATAAGCGAATGTTGGAGAAGAATGACGTCCTACGCCAGAGGAGGATAAATGATATGTTCAAGCCCAAACCAGCTCCAGCGGTTCAAGACAGTGAACCCATGATGGATGTAAGTCGTAAATTATTTATTTGAGCCGCAGGGTTAACAGAGATGTAATAGCTGGTCATGACATACCACCTCTGACGTTTCAAGATCAATCCTGTATGGTACCACCGCGAGCATAAAGATGGAGACGGCAGGCCCTTTTTTGACCTTTCTTTATCCGACTCAAATTAATGAACTCTTTTTGGACCGAGTTAGCTGCATCAGGCATGTGTTCGTGTATTTATGACAGTATATTTGATACCGTAATAGCTGCAATTGGCAGAGCAGCCTGCCGAAGGTGAGGGCCTGCCGTCTCCATCTTTATGCTCGTGGGTGTACCTAATGTATGGAAAATGAGAGAACGATCTGACATCATCAAAGAGTTCTCCTATAACATATAATATACTTAGAGAGAGCACTAAGGGGTGAAATGTAAGGCGGGTAACAATGCAGACAACAATATGGCCATGGTAAAGATGACAGATGCTTGACATTATTGGACTAATTGTCATACAAGTTGTCATTATTGGTTGTTGTCCCAGTTCCTCGACAACTGTCAGAATACAATATGCCCATAGTAAAGTTGGTGGCTGCCTCAAGCCTTCAGCCTGGCTAATGGGAAAGGATAGGGAGTACTTCCTCTTGGTATAATTTTATATTATAGCAGAACTTTTTGGACGTCATCAAGGTTACCATGGAAATACCCTCACAGAACAATATGAGTAAACAGTGTCAACAAAAAGCAGCAATGGAAGAAACAATGACGCCAGATCATTCTCTCGTTTTCCGTACATTAGCAAATGGTTCTCTCACGAAGTGAGGAAAAATCCCCCAAAACATTCATGTGAAGAGATAACTTTGCCTAACAATTTCTCGTTACAGTCTGAAGACCTGCTTCCTGACTCGGAGGATCCTGCTCCTGCCAGAGTGCGTGATATTGAAGATGTTCCTGGGGCCAAGAGACCATTGCTAAGTTGGGGCCGAGCTGCACGAGGACGTAAACGTAAGCGTGTACCTTCAGGCTCGTTTCCAAATGCAGACATTACTCGTGACTGGAGAGAGGTGTTGGGAGCTCCACCCCGACCTCCAACTTCTCGGGAGGAGATGCTGGCATGGCTGAAATTCCACAAGCTCAAATGGGCCTGGCAGCGGAAGCAACGGGAGGCAGGAAGAGCTGCCAATCGGGGAGGGTCAGCTTTGGCAACTGGCAGCAGCAGCAGCAATGCAGTCACAGCCCCTCAGGCACCCAGACGTGCTGCAGGACCTGCAACCCTGGGCGGTTTCTTGCGACGTGCACAGAGAACTCTGCTGGACACCCCTTGGCACCTTCTGCAACTGACACCTACAGGGAAGCCAGGATTGTTTCGACTGTGGGCACTAGTGGGGAGCGACTTGCATTCCATACGATTGGTAGTCCCACGCACATTCTACGTGAACCAGCGACACCCTAAGGAAGCAGCGGAAGGTGCGGAAGAAGGGAAGTTGTGGAGGAAGTGCATACGGAGCTTGCCTAGGTCACAGCCTGTTTACAACTTGTACGAGTACGTTGTACCAGAGGACAAATTTCAGGAGAACAGAAAGTACGTATTTTTCCTGTTGAGCCAAGGTGATGCTCGTTTTGTGATTACTAATTTATGTTTTCCTTATTCCCAGCGAGCTCCTTGCTGATCTGGCTACCCCTGACATTGAAGGAATATATGAGACGCAGGTTCCCTTGGACTTTCGGGTCCTTGTCAAGCTGGGCTGCTTGTGTCAGGTAGACCGCCAGGTAGCCCAGATGCTTGGTTCCAGGGACATTGACACTTTTGAGCTCCAGCACTTGCAGTTCAAGAAGCTGATTAACTGCACCTACCTCGCCCAGGGATCCATCAAGAACTTGTACCTGTTCCACAGCAGGAGCAATCACAAGGTCATCTTTGGCTTGTTCAACCCTGTAGGAAAGAAGGGTTCCATCTTTGTAGCGGACACAGTCCGAAGTGACCAAATGCCCAATCTCAACAACATGTACAACACGGAAAGGACTGCTAGGTGAAACTTGCTTATACTTAATGCAGTTGAAACGATTTTTAACCTGCTGGTTGCAGTAGCATGTAACAGTTACATGCAATATATCTTCATTTTTAGGATGGCCAATGCAAAGCCAGGAGAGGGTGTCCCTGAAGCCAACTATGCATTTGAGACTCATTTAGAGACGGACATGCAAGTGGTGTACAGGAAGCTGCAAAGGGTTCTTCAGGACTACAAGAATGAGAAGAAGGGACCGACTTACATTGCCATTGAGTCGCCATTAGGTAAGTTCACTTTTTGTTTTAATATGAACAGACGACAACTGAGTTTCGTGGTTATTTTAAGGTAACTTACAGAACATCTGATTAATATGTATTGATTACATTGCAATAGAAGTGTAGTAAAATTACAGGGTCAAAATATATTCGGATGCACAGGTGCAATTTGCACTCCAAAATTGTTATTTTCACTCCGAAGTGAACCTTGGAGTGCAAACACGGATGAAAATTTTAACATTTGATCCCGAAAATTATGAATATTTTTGCATGATGAAAATTTGTAAAAGCTTTGTAACCTTGTACCAGTTTGAATAACTGGTAATTGACATGTTCTGATCTTTCTCCTGCCAGACTCGGCCACTTTGACATCCTTCATGCCTGGCATGGCTGAATTTCCCCTGGTGTCGATCCATACTGCTGCATCTTCCGAAGCCAACCCCCTCACATTCATGGACTGGCAAAGGCGAGGTTCACGCTCCATGATCCGTTCCTTCCTGGAATCAGACTCCCGCCTGGAACTAATGCGAGAGCAGTGCAGCTACCTCCACATACCCATAGGAAACCTCCCTCGTGATGTGACCCTGTTTGGTGCCGACCTCTTTTATTCACGTCATCTCCAGGCGTCCAACTTTGTCCTCTGGTGTTCTCCTGGAGAGCGTCCAGATTTGGGAGGAAAGGAAGCAGATGACAGCAGGCTTCTAACAGAGACTGAAGACGTCTCTGGTGTGGCCATCAATTCGCAAGGGTGTTACTCTGGTGGAATATGTGTCGACCTGGAGGTAGACGGCCTTGCAGTTAGTGCACTGTTGCAGGCACCGCATGTGCATGATGCTGAGGGTACAAGTTCGTCTGTTGCGTTTGATACCATACCACAAGCTTCACTGGAAGACATGATGGTTGGTGGAGGACTAGGCCTGGCATCTTATGATGAAGCAGCACTGTGCAGTCAAGCACTTCGGGTCCTTCGCAACATGGTGAACTCTTGGGTTCGGGATGTGTCATTTCATCGCAACGTATTTGCTGACTTCCAGATAATTCACATGTACCGATGGCTTAGGTCTCCATCTTCGCTGTTGTATGACCCAGCCTTGAGGAAGACATTGCATGGCCTCATGAAGAAGTATTTTGCACAGTTGATAGCAGAACTGAAGCGGTTGGGCTCGGTGGTGGTGTATGCCGACTTCGGAAAGGTGATCTTGTGCACCAGGAAGCAGAGGGTGGAAGATGCTCTCTCCTATGTGGAGTTCGTTGTGTCCAATGTACAAAATAAGGAGCTGTTTCACAGCTTAGCCATCTCGTACCAACAGTGCTGGGAATTCCTCATGTGGCTGGATGCGGTAAGTCCTTAAATTCTGATATGAATGGCTATTCCATGATAATGTTCAAGTGAAGAGAGTATTAAGATGATGCAATACCACCCTTCGTAAAGCCTACAAAATGCAAAATATACCAAATTGAATTTTCACAGCATTTGACAACAATTATTTAATTATTAATTACTGAGGGTGAGTAATTAATTACTGTACTCAAGTTTTTAAATTACCTGAGGCTTGCACATTTTTTTGGCAAATGTCTCTTGTCAGAGATGCCAATTTAAGTCAGAGCAGGTTGGTTGATGGCCCTCTCTGCCATTTTAACTTTCACTCACTTAATTTTGCAGTCAAATTATGGTGGTGTACGAGGCAAGGTGGCTGGACAGGACACTGAGGACTCAGAAAACCCAGATGACGACAGCCCAGAGATCGAGATGTGCTGGAACCTGAATCACTACCTCCCTGAGGCAGGAAATGTGCAAGATAATTTCAGCCTGGTGGTGGCAGGCTACATGAGTGCTGTCCACCGCAACCAGCAGGAAGAGATGGGCCTGCTGACCCCAGGACACACTCCCATCAAGCCAAAGTTTGGAGGAGCCAGCCAGAATGAGAAGGTTGCCCCAAAGACACAAACAGTCGCGTTCTCCAAGGATTTGGTATTGGGAGAGCTTGCACAGAAAATGTTCATGTAAGTAATTCCACACATCCTACTACAGGTTGCTACATATGGGTTAATTCTTGAATACTCTGCGTTATTTCCCAGGATGACGCAGAAGATTCAGAAGCGCCTTCCTGGAGCCATAGCACCAGACGGTTCCCATGTGTTTCCTCAAGTCCCCGGCATGCGACGCAGGCTGACCAATCCAGCCCTAGAGTTCGTAAAGGCAGTTTGCAAGGTGCTGTTGTTAGATGAGACCGTAGAAGAGGAGGTTCTTCGCCTAAGGCGCAATTTGCTTCGGCTTTTGGGAGTGGGTGAATTTGGAGACGAAGCAGAATGGAAAGATCCATGCTTGTCCTTCACCCTTCCTGAGGTCATCTGCAGATCTTGCAGTCACTGCAGGGACATTGACCTCTGTCGTGATCCATGTTTGGCAGAGGAGGATGGAATGTGAGTGTGCCTTTTCATATCATATTTGTTTATGATCAGACCTATTATGCTGATTTAATAATTTTGACAGTACCGTACTATTTAATTTTTTTGTCTAAATCATATTGATGTTTCAGTGTTAGGCCTAATTACTTATTCAGTGAGCAGATTAATTTGTAACCTGCAAGTCACATAGTCACAATATCAAAGCATAGTAACATGCTGTATTGAAAACTTTGGCCGACTATTGCAGAATTTAGTTGACGAATCTTGGCACTCGCACTCTGCAGAAAACCTTTCCTAGTCGTAGCCAACACCAGAATGCAACACTGCAAAGCAAAGAAGGGAATTTGCAACCTCTAAAGTGGCAACCTGAAGCCATTTGCAGTTGCTTCATTTTGACGATACCTTTCAGACCTGTTTGGCAGTGCTCGGCATGCAGAACCAATTACAAGACTGCAGAAATAGAACAGCTGCTGATGGATGTGGTCCACCGGAAGATGATGGGTTGTTTCCTTCAGGATCTGCAATGTATGAAGTGCTCGCAGATCAAAATGGATAACATGTCCATCTACTGCACATGTGCTGGCAACTACAAGACGCTGGTGGACTCTAAAGAAATTATCGAGCTTCTGAAGACATTCCGGAGTGTGGCAGACCATTTCAAAATGCCCTTGCTGTTTGACACCACCACCTGGTTACTGCAGCAAAATGCTCCTGATGCACATACCAGTTCCAAGTGAATTACACTTCAACTGCGGAAATCATTGTGTAGGTTATTTATGCTGCATTTGTTTTAATTACTTCTGTCCTCAAGCAAATAAATGCATTTTGTATTATTTTATTTTATTTTATTTTATATTATTTTATATTGCATTTGAAATACACAATCAACAAGCCATTGCAAAATGGAATTATGTTCATGTTAGCTTCACTGTCATGTTCAATGTTAACTTCAATGTAACATTTTCCTCACAACTAGGGTCTGGTCATACCTGGTGTCACCCCATAATGTTAGTTATCCCAGCATTTCCAGCCAACCAACTGACCACAAACTGGTGAGATCTTCATGGAGCATGCCACATCGAGACGGCCAAATTGGTGAGTGACCAGTGTAATTATTTCTTACATAGGGGCATACACGCAGATGGCTACAATTGCCATTGGGCTGTCACGTTAGTGGGCAAGGCAGTACTGAAGCTCTACATTATTGCATTTGTCAAATTACAGGCAGTTTGCTTAGGGCATGCTGAAAGTATGGGCTGAATGCATGCTTCTCTGTATGAAGAGGGCTTGTGGGAACATAATTGGATTTATTCCAAAAAACTATTCTGGTCTCCTCTAGCAATAACCACAATATTTGAAAATATTCGCAAGAACCTAATTGACGCAAGCAACCGGGTTGGCTCCAAATTCTCCTGTACTGAAGGTCACACTTCAGAGTGACCTACACCATGCCTCTCTCAATATTATTCATGTTATACTTTCGCATCCAACATGTGGTAGAGTTTGGTAGTATGAACCAGTGACGAGGAAGAAATACGTATAGAAAGTGGACACCTCCAGGAAGGTGAAGCAATTTGACATTCTGAATCCACCAGAGGCCCACGAAAAAGTAAATATCATGAAGAAAAGAATGACATTCAGGACGTGAAGCAGAATGAATGGGATCAATGGTTTTGTCCGGTTCTGGAAAGACAAACGGGAACGTGTCATTTTGAAATCCATACACAGGGTGAGACATCTCCCAGATTGCAGTGAAAGTGTGGGTGGAAATTACCACATGCTTGACCCCTTTATTGGCATTATTTCTTAATTAATTATTTTATACACCAATTATCACCTGGCAGCTTGCAGCTTCCTCCTACTCCTCCAGTGCAATCTTTAATTGAATTCCCTGCTGTACTTACCTTCAAAATTCCGATCAGTGCGCTGAGAGAAGCCCCAAAAGAAAAGGTCAAATAGATGCATAGAGACACAAGAATCCAAAGGTATGCTAAAATAGAGCGTAATAATGTAGAGCATTACTTTTCATTGGCCACCAGTTGCTTCAAAGATTTTTCAATAATATATACCTTGATAATATAATAACGTAAAAACTTACTCGAACTGGATTGAATCACATCGTCATGGTCCACCAGCAAAGAAATGCATGTTTTGATGCCCCAGTACGACGTGCACTGTAATATGTCAATATTACCTCCCAGCTTGTATTTTCAACATGCAGGTCTTACCAGATTGAATATCCCGTCGAATATGGTTCCCAATCTCAGGGAGAAAAATCCGAGGCATGTCTTTAGGAACATGGTCCGGTTTGAATGTATAGGAGCAGACAGCTGGTTGGGGATCTGGCAGGACGTCACTGATGTAACAAGGCGGCCTTGACTCGACCACGCGGGATATTATTTTTGGCCAGCCATAACTACTCTGCCAGCGGGGGAATGTTACGCAATGTGTGTTTTGCAGGAAACCGCTAACCATGCTCCATTAACCAATACTCAAAGATGTACTGTATACGTAATTATAGTATCGTAATGAAATAATGCAGTAAATATATTTTTTAAAACCCTCTCTGAGGATATAGGAGGTGGAGGATATTAGATAGAAAATATCTCGCACTTCCCGACGTCGTAGCTGGTCGGGAGATGGCTCGTTGGAAAGCTCTCGTCGACAATTGGGAACCGAAAAATCCTCAGAATTGCAAATTTCCCAGCCGTTTTCGAGATGTGACAAAAATAAGACTTCGCATTTCGTAGTAGAACGCGGGCCAATGGGGAGGTGGCTGTAACAAATGCGGCGGACCAATCAGAGGGCTCGGTCAAACACCGCATTTTAATATGATAGATGCTGATGTGGTGAACAATAATTTGTAATGCACCATAGTAGTTTACGGAATGTGAAGATATGTAGATCTATTAGTTTTACTCTGATTAAAATGACAATGTAACATGAGCAAATATGACTAACCACATACTGATGATAAGACACACAGGAGAAGCAGCGTCTTCCACGACATTCTGGCAGATAAAAGGTGGCCTATTATTTCACTTTGTCCATTGTGTCACTCTGCCATTGTTATATAATTCGAGTAAAAATATTGGACGCAATCGTCTTCATCCAAGGATAATGAGATGACTAATGCATTGTTATCAAAATTCTTGGACTAATGGCTTGAATGCCATTGTCCCATCAACTTTTGCAAGACGCTTTATGAAACTGACAATGACGTCAAAAAATAAAGCGCACTTAATTGGGCAGCATTGCACAAGAAGGGCTTGCGGGCAAGGATGCGAATGACAATTGAAATTATTTTTTTCCATTACTTTTGCAATTGTTAGACTTGAACAATACACCACCCTGTGACTTATATCCTTTGTATCACTTTTGTCTATTGATCCACATAATTGCTCACTATACCATTTGCTATAATTGAAATAAAATCCGGAACCTAATCGCATGGAAGCGCTACTCATTATTTTACAAATACGACTTGATTAGCCTCTGTTATGCGGTGGCTAATGTATTGTTAGCCCAATCGTCCCATATTATTGGCATTAGTAACGGCTGGAATAGAAATTATCGTTGTAAGCTTTTTGCAATCAAATTACCGGGCCATTGTTCGATGAGTGTAACCCACTCTCCGAAAATTTATACAGTTTATAGTGTGCAACAATTGAGGTGTCCATTTCGGTTAGCTATTTTTCACACTTGCACTTGAATGCTACTTTCTAACAATTACATTTCAGTGCAAGATATTAGCTTAGACATTGCAAGTTAGTAATATATTCCTTAATTTCTCATATAGTATTCGCCAATAATTTTTTTTGATAAATTAGCTGCTTAATTAGCGTAGTGCAGAAATTACTGAAACTGACTCCTCGATATTAGGACACTGTTTGTTATGAATGTTGTGAACATTGTATAAAAAAGTAGTTTGCAAATTCCAATATTTCTCCGTACATTATTGTTCCCTCTTCACATTATAAAACCGCAGTTCAACGTTCAAAGAATAGGAAACTTAGTAATAAAAAAAAAGGCCAGAGAGCTAGTCCGGGCAACCCCGAAAGGCTCTTGGCCGGAGCCAAAACTTGCTACTCTTTTTCATTAAACGGTAGAGAAGATGACTTTCAAATTGAATTTGGCCGTCTGGAAGAAAACTCCTGTTCCTGTGGAAGTCGTAGGTGTAATCCGCGAGGCGGAAGCTCTCAACTTTTGACATTCCCACCAACTAGCTAGCTGGCTTCCATCAGGTGGATTGAAGGAAAGGAAAGGAACGAACCTTTTAAAAAAGAAGGAAGGAAGGAAGAGGAATGAAAGAGAGAGTGAAGGAAAAGGAGTCACAAGTTTCACCAGGTGCAGAACGCAGACACTTTTTGGACCAATTTTTGCCAAATTGTGAACTTTTTACATATAATAAACTGTGGACTCTCTGCATCACCCTGTACGTGGCATATGCCCAATCGGCCCAGTTCTGAAGTAAAAATAATGGCATATCTATAAATGTCTCATACCGATATGATGAAAAGAGACGTAAATCTCTGGAGACATTAATACTGGGCAGTAATGTGACATGCCTGCTTGTCGGAGGTCCAGAATTTGGCACCTCTGGAATCTGGGGAGGATGGACGTGATTTGCGAGACCTTCTCCAGACAGTTATGATCCGAAAGGGAGAGAGAAAAAAAGAGGAGTGGCTTTGCTTCCAGGGGGAAGACTAGGTTTCCCTAGTACCCCCCAGGAAAAGCTGGAGAGAGAGAGAGAAAAAAAAAATGTTGTGGAAAACGAGCATCGTGGGAATTCCTCTCCTTGTTCCTTGTAAATCCTACTCCTCATTGATCCCCCGCGGGTTATGGAAAGCACGGACCTAAGCTCTGATCTTAATTCAGACATTGTCAGGATCTGGAGAGAAAGCACTAGGGAACTGGTGACTTCTCTTCATATATATTTTTTCAGAAAAAAAAAAGTATGGTCACTCCCACTCTTATCGCATTGATATTACCAGGATCGCCACAGCAGCGCCGAAGCGGAAACCCCTGTCCCTAAACGGGTACAGCTAACGGCATAAGGCTGAGAAGTTCCTTTATCGTTGAGGAATTTTGATGGAATGCCACAACTTAATTAGTTGGTTCTTCTCAAATTATATATTTTTAAAAAGTGATGAAATTTGTGGGAAGCGTTTATTGCCAACTTGTGTAGCATATTGTCTTATTATAGCGGTATTGGCAAGCATCTAGTCTCTAGTGCATGTTCGTTGCTTAGCTTTTGTCTGGCCTATGGGAAAACTGGGTTGGGTTTTTGGGGGTTGGGTGGAAAAGTGGGTGGTCCAAAATTCCATGCAGCTGCCTGAGGGATATCAAAGTCTGTCGGAACAATTCGGCTCATCCCTGGCGCTGCCTCCACTTTTATTGCTTTTGCGCCGCTGTAATAACAGTTTAAATTAACAACGATGAAATGGCAGGTTTATCCGCGGTGCCTCGCTTCCGGGTGCCGATTTAATTTATTCCTTTTTGATGGTTTCACGCAACAGGTTTTTGGGCCTCATATGGAGGAAAGGCCCGGGTTTTTTTTCTCGCTGTTTTTGTTCCGCATTCCCCAGGACCAATCTCTCTTTTTTTTTGGAGGGAGCTCTTTCCCAGCGGTCTCTTTTTCTGAAATTCCGATTTCAATTAAAAAACAAGCCCGTGAAGTTGTAAAAGCTGACATTTGGTGTTGGCTTAGTGCACTAGGATATATGATAGTGAGGGTTGGCTTAAAAGACAGTAATATACCATCATGCAAATGTGTGATAATATTGAATCTAATAGAAATGTAATACATTCTTTCCCGAATAATTTCTGGCAAGCGAAATGGGACAGTCCAAATTACATTCCTGAGTTATAGATTTCCATATGATTCTGAATAGGGCGGAGTCACATGGTGGTTAAATAACTTGGATGGGATGTGGACAATTTATGCGAGGTGTTGGGAACAAAAGGGGGCCAACTATTTTTGCCCAACTATATGTTTAGTTCTGGGCTTTAGCAGGAGCGGGCATTTGCAATGTGGTGTCATAATGCTCGTTTCGTATGGATCACTGTCAGATTATCACTGGCGTAAACACACTTTATGGGGGGTATGACAGTGTCGTTTAGAATCCGGACAACATTAGACTGATCCATACGCAATGCGTACAAGCCACAATCAATTTGGTTTGGTTATCAATAAAATGTTATTATTTTTTATATTTATTTTACCCCGTGATAAAGCCTCCATGGGTCTGAATAAAGTGATATAATAAAATAATAACAAACAGGGCTATAACAGCTTTTAATCCATTCAGACCGCCCTTTTACACCACTAACACCAATACAACCCAGTACAACTAATAAAAAACGCATTTGACAAGAAAACACTATTGTTCAAGTATACTCTTCGAAATCAAAGTTACATAAGGCGAGCCTCTCACAAAAAAAAAAAAACACAAGCTTCTCCTCAGCAGTGGCTAAGAAAATAGCCATCTCCTGCTTGGAAAATGGACTGCTACAACAGCGGATATACAGTCTATAGCCAAAAAGCACTTCCTCCTGCTCTTCCTCTGCTCTTACCAAAGTATCTCTCCAGCAGAGTGGGGAAGAGAGGGGGGGGGAGGGGGAAGTGAAATTGTGTTTTCCATTGGGATTTGCTCGTGCCATCGCCACTTGGAGACTTGCAGCGTTTCTCCCACGGGGACCAAATGACACTGTCGATATCTCGCAGGCATTCAGCATGGTACATATATCTCGAGAAATGGTCAAGAGACGAAAATTATGTAGGGTCTTTCATAGACACTCTAATTACTTCAGTAGGCTACAATGTAGCGAGGATTTGATGAATCGATGAGAAAAAGTATTGCTTCGGACGTTTGTTAGAAAGTTTGACGTCGGGATATACCGCTGTTTCAACAGAAAAGATAGTAGTACAGTGCTGCTGGGGAACTCTGAACCAGGCAATAAATCTCTTTGTGAGAAAGGCTTATTTCATTGACTAAAAATGGATTTGGATTCCCTCCAGTCTAGAGAGATAATTGGGAGTAGGAATAGGGATGCTTTACACAAATCGGGAATGTACCTCCCTCGTGCCCGGAATTCGGTCAGGATTTGTTTGATTTGAGCTGAGATTATTAGGATTCCCCGTTTCCCCCCCCTCGATCCTGCCTCCCATGTTCTTTGAACATTGATGCATCGTACCTACCCTTACAAGATGTACGACCAGTCGCGTCCTCGAAAATTGGTTCTATTTGGAGATCTTCCCCGGTGAAACTCGTTGCTGATCGAGTTTCTGGCTGGGTCTAATACTCGAACGTGACTTAAACTGGGAAAACCTGGTTCCAAATACACTGTGTGACTAGCCAAGCAATAGCGGTTCTTTTTTTTAAAAAAAGAACTGCTATTCGTTATGTCACAAGCATAAGTGTTTCCGAACTAGCTAGCTCTAGCACACGCTTCGGGTTCTAGAAAAAAACCTATAGCCATCAACATCTGGCGCAGTTTTTTGACGGACGGGCACACACTGGCTGAACCCACAAAAGCCCCCGTTGCTTTTTTTTTTTTCCAAGCGTGATACTACTCCATGGGGCGATTCTTCCTGGGGATATAAAGAGACCTGCAGTTCCACGTCGCCTGATTGAGTTCACGCCTCCATTTTTAGCACCCCGAGAGGACCAAAAACCGCCTAGAGCGATTTTTTCCGCGCCATTTTTAACGGTTTTTTTTTTGCTCTCCCTGCCATTTTAACGGTTTTTTTCCACCCCATTAATTCCAGCCTGTAAGATTATTAATTCTCGCGCCCAACACCTCTAATGGGAACAATCTCCATGCCGATTCGGATTAGCGGGCTATGGTTCTTTACTTTTTTTAAAAATGGGTTAGAGAGGGGGTTGATGAAAAGCACCACCCCCCGCCTTCCCCCTTCATCCAAAAGTGGTCCAAGTGGGAGCTGCAGCACGCGCTTCCGATCTCTATTCACAGCCCCGGTTGGCCCGTTGTAGGGCCAATTGAATGGGCCTATGAATAGACTATCGCTTGGTAGTGAACTGCCTCCTCAATAGGCCGATGGGCTCCATTACATTATTCAGCCTTCCCCCGTCACGCTCCAGTTGAGGGTGGGGAGATGGGGGTGTGGAGTAGAAAGGGAGTTACTCCAGGGCTCGTCTCTGGGCCATGGAAATCATTATTAGGTGAGGAATGTGCTGGAGAAATCTTTTTTTTGTGTGTGTGTGATGCGATTGCTGGGGTGGCGAGCAATCTGCGATCACACTTGGGGGAACACTGAAATATTCGCGTATGAATTGGAGCATGCTTAATTGCATCATTAGTCAGCCCCCCATTTTAAAGCTTCAACCGTTTAAAGTTATACATAATTATACCGACAAGCACTTCCATAGACTAATTTGAGGGCCTATAGCCGTGAAGCTGTACTACCTGAGCGAGGACAGCTCTGTAAGCTCCTAGATATTTTAAAGGCTCAAAGAGACGTTTCAGATCCGGTTGTTTACAAATATAGTGTCGAAACTGGAATTGATCTGCACCTGACGCTTCTCTCTCTAGTTCTCTCTCTCTCCCCCCATGTTTACCTTTCTTCCTGCACTAAATTACTCGCTCCCTCCAAACTTGGACAAATCCGTAGGATTTCCGTGGGTGTGATTTAGACCGACGAGGGCTTTTTTGGAAACAAGTGCCGCAGGAGTATCTGAATGGGCCTGTGGGAGGACATACGGGCACGCCTTCCAAGATATACATAGAATGGAGGAAAAAAGAGAGAGAGAGAGAGAGAGTGGACGACATTGTTGGCGGGACAAAACAGGTCCCGAGTGCACCATCAGGGATGGTTCCAGCACATATTGCCCAGTATCCTACTACCTCGAGCGGAAATAATGCTTCCAGAAAAAAATGAGGCTGCTGGAGATCTGCAGTTGGAGCTAACAGGGTGTGGCTGCTGGAGCACTGATATTTGGTTAGTATTATGGTTTTTTAACTTTAATTTTACTTTACCTCATTGTGACAAATCATTCATTTGTACTTGCAGGTGTTTTATCTTCAGTAATGGATGTTGCACAGCAGCATTTTCCAATTCAAGAGCGGCCAAATGGAATTGTTTGAACAGGTGAACACAATGCGTCGCCAGGGCATTGTCGTTGAGTGTGGTAGTAATTTGCAGGGAAATCTTTTGCACCGTTTCTCCCATAGACTAACTCTCACAGGGGCGATTGGATTTGTCGTCGCCCATGGAAAGTTTAAAGGAGTCGTTGGTCAGAGTGGCGTCTATACACCCACTGGTGAATCGTTGGAAATGTCCGAGGAGGAAGCAAGCAACCACCTTCCTCCCATTCCTTCCCTGTGGATTAACACAAGTGTGTGCCAAATTGGATCTGAAGGGCTGAATTATAGAGACGGCAAATCTGTGCTCCGCACAAACTCCACGGTCCTGTTCAGATGATGCAATCTGCTTCCAGGGAAGGGAAGGGACGACTTGGACAAAACAAACTTATCTCCAGGAAACCCAACTGAGATAATACGCCAAATTTATAACCCTTCCTGCAGCTTGAGAAACTTACTGGTTGCCAATGAAAAGCGCCAGGGAGAAACTAGAAGGGGGAAAGCTAGTTATATTGGGTTTTCCAAGAGGGAGGGATTAGGACCAGAAACTAAGGATTTCTAGTCGCATTCTAGGAAAACGGCTCAATAATGGATTGGATGAGCGAATTAATTTAGATTGGTTAATTCGAGGGGTGAAGTCAGCGTCTATTTTGCACTGGTTGCCGGATTAAACTATTCGTGACTTTTTCCCCTACACACTATTGAACTTGGGGCCTACTGTATGCGAGCCAATTTTACATCAAAAGGTAAAATTTTGCATTAAGGTTCAGTAATCTTACCACTGAGGTACTGTTTGTGCCAAATGAGGTGGAAAATTATGCTCCCCTGTACTTTTTTTCCCCGCAAACACTGCCACCTTTTCTGCTATCATAATACAAAACCACATCAAACACGTACAGGGCTTTGATGAAAGCGGATCTGGGTTCTTCATACTTTAGTGTTTATGACACACAAGTTCGGGGGGTGTGTGCGTGTGTGTTATGAATACAACTTAAGCGGATTAATTCAACACTCGTTACTGTACAACCCCCGCTTCAGAGGCCTACTTACCATAAAGTTTCTCACTCCACATGTATACAGTACTCCAACTGAAGTGGTCGGTAGCACTAATCCTTTATTTTCCAATAGTTGCTTCAAGAGAATATTATATCGGGTTGCTTATTTGCAAAATGTCTAGCAATATTTTAGGATGCCCTCAACTTTTATGGGCAATGAAGGATCACGCATCCTAGAGTGTACCTTGAGCCACTCCAAATAATGGAATCGACATCTTGACAATTTTCCCGTCGCAACCTCAGGAAGGCCGTAGTCAGGCCAATGACTGATGTCGTCGTCTGATGAACACGCAATCTGGCAATCTGCAGATGATTGGAGCCTGTGGCAGAACCCAAAATCAGCACAACAATTCGATTACTCTTAACGAATATGGGTGGTGCCTGGCACGGGGGTGGTTTTCTCAAGGGTTTTTCCGTTGGTTTTTTTTAAATATATAAAGAGGAAGAGCGTCATTGAATCAAGCGAGATGTTGCCGTGGCAAAGATTACTCAAAGAAGGGGGGGTGCGCCTGAGTAAATTAGACGAGTGAAGTTGGCTCCCGGGTAATTTACGGCGCGGTTTCGGGTCTCCCTCATAAAGTTAGCACAAAGTAGCAGGCAAATTAAACCGTTTCCCTGCCGCCGGGGCTTCCATCTCCATCCTCCTCTGGGCCTCCGGAGTCAGGAGCCCCCGGGTTGCGCTCCGGGTCACGCCGTCGGGCCTTCCAAGCCTTGCTTATCTTGGCCTAATGGAACCGCACGTGTCTCCGCTGATTTTGAGTGGGAGACGCAGTTGCAAGTTTACGATACCCCCCGTTTGCAGGATACGGTGGCTGATGGGAGAGGCTGTAAGATTGAAGCGACATGGTTGTCGATAGGGGATACCCAGGATTAATATGGATGGGGGAGATTTTTGCAAGGTGGACGGTGTGATACTATACGTGGCAACACTGGTTAGCAAAAATTGAGGAATTCAGAGGATGTCTAGCATAAACACATTGTGCAATTGCCTTATATTATGAGATCACTAGAATTGTTTTCATAGATAAATTAATTACCTCGATAAAGCTTTTGATTGTTTGTTTGTGCCCTTTTTTTGGGGGGGTGGCCCAAGTAAGGGCGCTGTTATAGTTTCTAGTAATTTCTGAGCCTCTTAAATACCATATCTTTTCTCTTTGCCCTGGGCAGAGAAGGGAGTGAAATTATGCCCGGAGATGTCGGGTGAAAAGCGGAAAAAGACCCGACCAAGCGAAGGTGACGGGGACGGGATTTGAACCCCGGACCTCCCGCTTGGCTGGGCAGTAGCATAGCCATAGACCACCATGCCCCCTAATTGCGATAATGCCTTGTAGTTATCTTGTCCTGTAGTTGATGATTAATCATATATTTAAATTAAGTTCAATTCTAATTTGATTACTATAGTAAATTGCAATGCCTATTCTGAGGGTGACACATTTTTCGGTAAATTTTGTAACGTCAGTAATTTCACGATTACCGTGTGATCTATGTTACATTATAATACGGTTTGTAATGGAAGTGAGGTGGATGTAATTTGATTGTGTGAACCAATAAAAAATTGATATTTTACAACAGCAAAGCTAGCTGCCCATTACTTAATTGGTACGCTGAATTTTTTTTTTCTATTGGTATTTGCACGCTCTTTAAAATTAACGTTTGATTTATTAATGGCGCTATAGTTTTGTAACTAAAAAGGGTCCTCTTAATTGTGTCGGGCTAAATGACAAGAGCATGTGAACTATGTTGTATCCACACAGCGCGACACTGAGCTATAGTCAGCGATGCGTTCCCAATATGATGTCGTTCATGTTGAAGCATTTTCAACGTTTTAATATATTCCCAACAATGAGAATGCACAGCACACTTGACAACATGTCACGGACGAGTGTGCGTTGTAGTTCTCTCCATCATATTTGACAGCACATTAGCCTCGAAGGCTGCATGTTGTCATCGTGGTTGCCTGTTTTGTCATCACCTTTATTTTGATATTCGCCGTTTTTCGGAAAACAATTCACGTACTGGGAAGCCAAACCGTCAGCCGATAAAATATGGGCACGAATTTCATCAAGTTTGGTAACTCTGTAAAAGGGAAATTTCACACGCGATTTTTTGGGTCATGTTATCAGTTATAAGTGACATCCACTTCATGTTAAAAAGCGTAACTTGTGCATATACTGTACACTGTACAGTACATAGTGCAAAATTTTCATACAACACAGGCCTGTTTATTCACCACAATATTCACCAGCTATTCTTACTTCCTCATTGCCTTAGTTGCCTTGTTTAAAGTGTACAGTTATGTCTTTATTTTCCTCTGCTGAAAAGATCCATCCGGCTCCTAACAAATCTTAGGACAAAGTTCCCCCATCGCCGGAACAGTTTTGTTTCATCATCCGACCTGGGCGTTTGCTAGACCCTACCTAGAATGGGAATAGGTCTCGGAAGGCCATTTTGAGGCACAGCAAGGCTTTGGGAGGAAGCTTATCCAATTAAAGACCCATTGCGCTCACTACTAAGTCTTCCAAGTTTTCCTCACTCCCCAGGACTTTGGAGTCAGTGAAAGGTTTTTACTGAAGCACGCCTTTTTCCTGGCACAGCATCTGGAATGAGCTTGGGACCAAAACTTTTCTACGGGATCATAATGCAGGAGCAGGTGAAAGAAAGTTGGATAAGGAGAAAAGGAAAGGGAAAGAAAAAAAAGTCCCAAAGTCTCACAGAAACGTGGAGATATTAAGCTACATTCAAGCGCGCATCCTGATTGCGCAGATAGTGTTGGAAATGCAACAATGCGATGAAACATCGTAAAAATGCTGTTTATAATGCCAACCCGAACACGGTACCACTTGGTATACCCCTCGGTATATATCTTTGGTCTCCGCACTTTCTGGAGGTAGTTGTGGTGGCAGGGAGGGGGTCCCTCCCGCCTTTCCGTCATCTCCCCTTTTCTCAATTTGCCAGACTCCGATTGCCTCCCCCGGCTGCAAACGACCTGCTTAATGGCGGCAATTACAGGGAATGGCTCGCGGAGCCAACTCCCAGAGCCCAAAACCCTAAGGACCGCCACTTGGAGACATCGCCCTCAAGACCATTACTTTCCACGGCCAACAGGACACTTACCCAACCCTCTTTTCACTTGAAGCACGCTTTTCACCCCACCTCAGGATACCCACACTTCTGATAGCCCCTCTAGTCTGAATATGTGTCCGGAAAACCCGGCAGAGTTTCCAATTCGCGGGGGGGACATTCAAGGGAACCCCATTTTATGGCTTCACGGTTACGCTCTCGGGGAGTCAACAACGTTTCCACCTACTTCATTGATGGAGTTCAAAAGCGTCTTTCGTGTTCGCATCTGGTTTTAGTCTGAACCGGTGGCTTAGGGGGCTTTGACAATATTTGAGGCATTGCTGCAAAACGGTTGATGGATAGGTGCATAGCGCATGTGTATATAGTCAACACCGCCTCTCCACCCACTAGAGACGCCATGACAGTTCCGTGAAAGGAAGGGGGAATCCCCGTGATGGGCACGCTACACGCCGCTAACGGCTCGTCTACAACGTCATTGGAATGCCGGAGTAAACGCTGCGCAAATGGGCTAATGTCATGGCTCAAGGCATCTCCATTTCATACCCAATTCACGGCCGGCCCTTTTCCTCTTGGCTATCCCATGTAACGACCCAACCAATTACCGTAATTTACTCAACTTTTTTTTACTTTCTCTCTACCCCCCCTCTGTCCCACAGTGGTTGTCACGACAATAATCACACTACGCGTCGGTCCTCCGTGCGGAAGGGAAATAACATTACAGGGAGTGTCATTACCCCGCAGGACAATCATGGCTCGGACCATTTTACATGACTTGCATTCCGCTGGGGTGCGTACACTGTACGGTTGGAGCGTGCGGGTTAACTAACGCCATGTCTTCTGGAAGGGAGGGTGTTACGAGGGGGTTCTTGGGCGATACCAAGGGTGTTTAATTGTTGCGGGCGCAGACATTTCGGGATTAGATTGCTTGGGGCGAGTGCATGTAATGGCGTGGATACTGATCACTTGGAATGGTACTGTCACAAGAAGTTTGTTACATTGTTGGCAGGATGAATACAGTTTTTAAAAGTATTTCTAGCACATTGTAAGTTAATCTCTTCCGATAATAACTGGATTCTATATCAGAAGTGTATCTGACAGCTTCACTGGAGCTTGAGGCTATACTAGCAAAGTTTGTACTTGGAAGCAATAGGAAGGTACACCATACTGTATACCCGCTGGAGGTAGGTTGCCACATTTTCCATTTTCTGATCACTTGCTAAGCATAGCCTGTTCCTTCGTGCATTTGTTTGCTCAAGGCGGACCTGCAGTTTGTTAATAACAATGTATTTTTAAAACAGTCTTGCCCTACCTCATTTTAATTTCTATGCAGTAATGGAAATTTCCCATGTGGCAAAACAAGCAATATGTTGACTTTATCAATATGGTGAAATTGCATAGCAATGTTTTGTCACAACTAATATCAAAATTAATTCGCAATTTGGCTACGTTCTCCAACCATTTATATTGTACTCTATTAAAACTGAAAATTTAGCTCAGACAAAATGAAAGGCCAGTAGTGTACATCGTAATCGGGTCTGACTGTGAGAGCAAGAGTGATGTTGACAAGATGCTTGGTTAGGTTGGTCTGTGGAGAAGGGGGGAAGCGGCAGTTTCTTTTCATCCCTATCCCTCTCTCTACCTCCCTTTGAAAAGTAGCTGGAGGGAGGGGGGAGAGGGGAGGAGGGGAGATGGAAGGGGGCTAATCAATGAGCGGATTCCCAAGAGGTTCGTTAGCGGAGCCAGATTAGCCTTGTTGGCCCAGGCCTCCAGGTAATTGCACAGCCACACCTGCTCTTGGTCAGCCGCCTAACTCTCTTCGCTGTGGACCTCTCCCATCAATCTCTTTTATGTGCCAGCATCACCCTGTACATGAACAATTTACTTATGTTGTGAATTAAAATATTCGGCCACTTTTGTTCCCACCTGTGACGAGGCATGAGACGACCCAACTCATCACTACCCGGCACCAAATTCATTCAAAAAAATTCGTCGCTTCCCAGTGTCCATCAAAGTGCGAAGTCACCCTGGCGGAATGGCCCTCCCCAACAAAAAAGTGGGTATAGGGTCGGCCCCCGGGTGAAGAAAGGAATTTGGTCTCCTAATTGGGAGGAGACGAAAGAGTCTATAGATGGTCGGATGGCCTGTTGGACCGAGGATGGAGCGCAGTCAACTCGCAGCCGATCGATTTGCCGCCCAATTTAATCCGGCCAAACGCCGGCGGACCGGAATGGCACTTCCGGGTGCTGCTTCACAGGCTGGGAGGGGGTGGGCCAAGAAGGAAATTGGGGGGAGAAAGGGGAGGTGAGTGACACTGGATCACCCACCACCACCTTCAGGACCTCTGGGTGCTGGGTGCTGATGTCAAATTGAAAAATTATTTCTTTAGAAATTTTTGATTTGTGTTTCCATACAATGTCCAGCTTTGAAAAATTCGAGGGTCCAGCTCGTGCTTGACCAGGGAGGACAAAGGAGCTGGTGTGATAGGTTGCGTAGGACATTCTGGGGGGTATAAATTTGGGGCCTCAATCAGGCTCCGGATGCCCCTAGGGCGTGCTGGCCACATCCCCCAGTATTCCGGAATCCGGCGAGTAGCAGCTGGGCCCCCTGCAAGCACTTCGGGGACTAATAATTCCGGGAGCCCACAACCATCCGGACTCTTCTCGACACGTGTCTCTTGGCAATATAGGAAAAAAGCGTGAGGGGGACAGTAGACTAGCACTTGTCGAGCTGCAGTTCCGTATACATTGCGAGCCTCTGGAGAATACTCGCAAGTACAAAAAAAAATTGGAAGACTTAAATTGCATAACACCTTTTTGCTGAAAGTTTATTAAGTGAACTTTCACATTTATAATAATAATTCGCTGCATTTTCCACTTCTTGTCTGGCATTGCCCAACTGGGGCTCTCACAAGCAGATGCACACCTGAATAGACTGTACATCAACAGTATTTACAGCCTGAAGTTACGCACTATTTTTGGGGCGCCGCTTTTTTGGACTGTAATATACGAGTATCGTTCGTAGTAACAGCTCTCCTCTGTCTTCACGCACAAGAAGAAAATCCTCTCTGGAGGATTAATTTATCGCTGCAATTCTCAGCAAGTTACTGCTCCACTTCTTGCCAGCGTTTTTTTCTCTTCTCGCTTTTTATTCGGCTCTACTTTTTGTTTCCAATTCTACAGGTGTCGAGAGGATGGTCCGTACTTTATTGCCAGGCTTCACTTGCACGCAAAAGGAATTATCGGTTTTACTAGGAGATATCTGTCGTCAAGAGAAACACCCTATCTCCAAAACTACGAAGGGTGAAAGTCGCATGTATGTCCTGCACTAATTCCTCCTGAGTCGTAGTGTATAGGGCATGCATTCGACTTTCACCCTTACTAGTTTTGGAGATAGGGTGTTTCTTATTGGGACGGCAGAATATGGCAGGGGGAGTCAAAATACAGAAACTGTAAGCGAGCGAGAAATCGGTTGTAGCGTGAGATGAGAAGCCAATGACACTAAAATGTATCGAATTCGTTCGAGATTAACTGACGAGGTTGTATTTCGTACACGAGCAACTCGGTACCTTTTGTGTATACTGTTAGCCTGAAGGTAATTTCATTTCCATAGCCACGTACCGGTACGTGACCAGTTACGTTCCTTTTTTTTTTGACGATGCATTATGCATGTCCGGATTTATCAGTGTCACGGCGCTTCGCATTGTATACTAGGCGTCATGCAGGCGAATAATACTATAAAAAAAGAGTCATACAAAGCAACTCGTGTGCACCCTGACTCCAAAGCGACGGGTGTGTACCGGTGTGTTAAAGCGTGTCTCGACAAGCTATTTAGTTGCTAAAACCGGACCCATGAACACAAGGGGTAGCCGGCCCCGAAATGCAACTCGCGGAAGCGTAACACAGTTACAAAATGAGATTGGACAAATATTTCCTGGTTGCGCGCATTATAATCGAGTTTTAAATCCAATGAACGATCCCTGCCTCCACCCATATATGTCTGGTTTTGCGGGTACTGCAACCGGAACAACATGGCCACCACATAATAAAAACCGCGCGCTGGGAATAACCTTCTTTTTTTTTTAAAACAAAAAAAAAGTTTGTTCCGGACACCTAAACAAAATGGCTACCATTCATTTGTTATTCTGGAGATAATGTGGCGATCACATTATAAAATTTAGTAAAAATATCTTATTACAGTTTGTGCGAGTTGTCACTGCATACTGTATATTTATTTGTTTCTTTGTTTGTTTATTCGTACAATTTATTCGATTTAATTATTTAGTATTATATTTATTTAGTTATTATATTTGCTTCATTAATTTATTTAGTCATTATATTTGCTTCATTAATTTATTTAGTTATTATATTTGCTTCATTAATTTATTTAGTAGATTTGCTTCACTTATTATATTTATACAGTTAATTTATTTATTAATTATACTGAATTAATAAAGTATACTTATTATACTGAATTAATAAAGTATACTTATTATACTGAATTAATAAAGTATACTCATTACTTAATTAATAAAGTATACTTATTAATTTAATTAATAAAGCATACTTATTAATTTAATTAATAAAGCATACTTATTAATTTAATTAATAAAGCATACTTATTAATTAAATTATTTATTCAATTTAAGTACTTAATTGTGCCTATTACGTTTAATTACTAACTAGAGATGCCACTCCATTGCGCGTGCGTAGAACGCGGGCCAATAAGAAGTGTCGCGTTAACAACAATATGCGGTGGACCAACCAAAGGGCATAACCAAACACCGTAGGATTTTAATATTATAGACTGATTTAAACTTCTTTTTTTTGTATTATTCGTTTTATTATACACGGTATTCGTTTATTCCCTGGCACTGCCAAAATGGCGCCTTACAGGGACATCAAAGCAGGCTTGGAAATAGCGAAGTGTTTTCCGGAGTTTTTACACCAGTTTTTTTAGGTGGTAGAGCTAAACAAATACTGGCCGTTAAATCTTAGCGGGGCAAATTGCACGGTTCACCACTCGGGCTAATCCCCGTCATCGGTCCGGGGCAGGTTTATCATCTTTGGGTCCCATCAGACCATCTCGGTGGCGGTCGGAATTCGAGCCATTAACACGGATTGGCTCCGGGGATAAATCCGTGGGGGGAAAGGGTAGGGGGTGGGAGGGAGGGCTTGATTTAGCCCTGCGTGTCGGGATCTCTTGCTACTCAATAAATCCCAATTGCTGATGGCGGCCCGCAACGCCCTGCAGTCTTTACACCGTGCTCGTTTCGACCCCTTTAGGGGGAAACAACCGGGTGGGACTAGACCACACCTCTGAACCAGACATGGTTCTAAGTTGCTGGGTTTTTCCGGAGAAGGTTGGCCCGGAGGCTGGGGGCATTGACATCCGGATGGAGGTTAAATTCGGCTTCATATCATGGGGCAAATCAGCCATTTTTGGACACCACAGTACATAATGGGTCAGGTTCAACAAAAGGCATAATCACGGTGCACTTTGATTCCCGGCAACACTCCCTTCGCAATCCTCCAATATGGCATCCTGAATTTACATGACTCCTGGGCATTATTCGTCCAAATTCCAGCACAACTAACCGCATCAAGAACCGCAAACAATGTAATTAAGAGATAGGCGAAATAGCGGTGCCGTCCTTAATTGCATAATCCGGTATTTGTGACTGCGGTATTAAAAGCCGCTAAGCTATCTGTCAGGAGCCAGGGAATGAAGAGCAGCCAGAGGCAGCAGGGATACTAAAAGCTTAATGCATGCTATGTGTGTTGTATATACAGAGGTATTTTGTACAAATCTGGGCCGTTTTGGGGCCGTGTGATCATCACTTGTGGAAGTTTCATTTCAATTTTAATCATAATTTTAATAATAATTCAAGCACTGATCTGCAATGGATTGTATAAAGGCCTTCAGAGAAGCTTTAAAATCTACTAATATTTACTCCCGATAAGTGTTATAGGAGGAGGAAATTGGGTTGTTATCATAAGCCCAATAGCTTGATAGTGAAACATTAACCTGAAATTCAACAGTTCTTTTCACCGGAACTGTTTTTTGCGCCCGTTCCAATCAACCATAATTTAGAGCAATTTGAGAAGCTGTTACAAGCAGTGAACGTAATGCTCCTAATATCATAAACTATCATTTCCAAAGCTACGAAACGCGAGACTGTGTCGGCCATCATGTATTATATTATTGATATTCAGTTTTAATAATCTAAATGATATTATTATAATAGTTAACTATACATGGCTGCCTACACCTGTGACAGAGTAGCATCATAACTTGGATGATTATGATAATGACATACAAGCATTTTGGACCAAGCTCAGTGCGATACCATGTTCAATCACAAACCGGAACTGAATTAGTTTAAATATCGCTCAAATTATACCGCCCGACCATCAATCGAAAATATGTCAAAACACCCCGCCCCATGTTTAGCAGCCCCCCATTAAATAAAACACCTCCACTATTCAATTTGTTTAAAAAGTGACACTATATTAATGGTTTAGTTGTCACAAACATTCATCACAGTGCCGAGCATTGCATCGACCTGCACCAGACAGCATCAGTCGCTATGTGATATTTTAATTAGCATGGGTATAGCCACATGCTATGCTACCCTCGTGTGTGCGCTATGGTTGGGTAGGGAAAGCGAGCAGTAGCTAGCACTTTGGCCTGAGGCCTAATGCACCAAAAGGCTATAGAGCCGCAAGCTCTTCCAGCTTAATGTGCACCGTCCAAATTGCAATATCATCTGGGAAGAGGACCACATTGCGCCCGGAGAATTGGATCCAAACTGTTTCAGCCCCTAACCAAAGCGCCTGTCATCGAGGCCTAGACATGCGTGTGTTTTGCGTGCCAATTCTCGAACGGGAACTGTTGCAATTTTCTGCTTATTGGGTGGCAGGGAATACGTATAATATTCGGATGCGTCCGGAGAAATGTACAGATGCCAGGTGGGAAATTTTTTTAAACGTGGGTTCGGTTTTATTTGCGTCTGGCAATTCTACTTCAAAATACTGTACGAGAAATCATTGGCGGGCTATACCACAGACAGCAGTTCAAATTTTGGACATTAAAAAACTATCCCTATAGGGATAGTTTTTAAATGTTAAATCTCAATATAGTACGTATACATACTATATTGAGATTTATACACTGGCTCTAAAAAAAACGATGTTCAACGACCAAATTGCAGTTCACAACTTGGCTCCCACCGAATGAATATACCCCCTAATCTGGGCCTATAACCGAGCCCTGCGACGACTAAGCCAACTTTCACGTGTAGTAGCATTTAAAGTGACAATTTCCCAAAAGTTTTTGGCCGCTGTTCTCCAAAGAGAAGAGCAAGTTCTCCTAGCAGCTCAAAATTTATAGGTTAAGGAGTTCTCCTATATAGCCAAGTTGAAACTTGAGTCGTTTACAGAGTGAGGGAAGGAAAGAAAATATCTATCGATCTATTTACTAACTAGTTCAAATTCGGTGTATTCTTATCGCCCCCTTTTAAATATAACGAGGAGGGTTACGATCTTAGTTATTTACGACTTGAGGAAATTAAAAAGGGGGGGGTGGAACCACCCAGTTTTGGGACAAGGAGATCAGGCAATTTGCATACTATTTTGAGGGGAGAAAGGATCGAAAGCTTTCGACGGGGACTCCTGGCTCGACGTGGCAATATTGGGAGCGTAACCTGAGTTATAATTTAACGCCCACGTGAGCTGCACACGTTTTCAGAGGGTCGTCAATTTTGGAAAAGGGGGGAGATTGTTCCGGGGCCTAAAATTGTGAGCAAATATGTTATCACTGCGAGAGAAGGGTAGTTATGTTTGGGTAAATAATGGGGGTGTTTTTCTCCTTGGGAGGACAACGACCTGGTGAGGTCAAATATATATGTGGGTAAAGGGGAAAAGTCGAAGGACTTATTTTAGCATGTTGTTATTGTGGAGAATATTGCCCTGAAGGAGGGTTGGAAAAGGTTTTTAGAAATGTTAAGAATAACATGGAGGAGCTTGCATGTGTAAACGGACATTTACAATTTGGGTCATGCCTTAATATAATAATTAATTATTGGGAAAATATTTGAGGAGCATGGAAAGTTAGCAAAAGTTAAAACATGTACAGGAAAGTTATCACCCTACTTTTGCAAATTAATTTAATTAACAAATGCAGGCTCAGGCAGTACTCACGCTAATTGGCAACATTAAATGAATACATGAGAGCATAATAATAATAATAATAATAATAATAATAATAATAATAATAATAATAATATGATGATGATGATGATAATAATGATAATGATAATGATAACGATAACGATAATAATAATAATAACAATAATAATACAATTCACCACGACCTTGAACCCATTAAGGGGTGGTAGTAGTAGTAGTAGTAGTAGTAGTAGTAGTAGTAGTAGTAGTAGTAGTAGTAACACCGAAATTTGGAACCCTAAATTCGCTGCCTCTGCGATATGTTGAATAATTATAACATTTCCCTACAAAAGTGGTACTCATCTGTAGGCTAATTAACATGAAATTCGTCGGATTCAACCAACAGTAAGTAGTGCTCGTGATGGTTATTGTAATGAGATCGGCCATCAACAATATACATTTTTTAACTGTACGCTCGTTATCGTTGTAATTATATTAATTCTACTCTCGGCCTGTGATATAATGTCTGGGGAGCCATAGCGAATAGAGTAACTTTAATTTGACTCGCTTCCTTCTCTTGTAGCTTCTTCTTCCTCCTCTTCCTCCTCCCCTCCCCCAACCCGCCAATTCCCACCTCTCTCCTCCCTACTCCCTCACTCCTTTGCAAGTTAAGTGGAAGTTAAAATTCAAGCGAATTACCCTCAAGACAAAGTGCATGCCTTGTGTTTCGCGACTGGAGTGGTAATGGAGGTTATTAGAGGGAAATCCGGATCGGTCTTGGAAGGGAGATGCCACCAAACCCGGAAAGACATGGCTTTAATTTGTCTGACACCCTTGCCAGGCCCAGGAGGTGAAAGATGGCCAGGGGGCGGAGCTCCAACCCTTTTTGTCCAAGGAAGGAAAACTAATTTACTCCTACTAACCTCATCAACGATTTGCAATTCAGTGGTTTCAACTATTCTCCTTTTGGAGGGGGCCGGACTGAAAACTTTAAATGCTTAGAAAATATTCACTAAGGTGCATGAATTTTCGGAGAGGTAAATTATTTTATGCAGGTAGATGCGTCAAAATTATGCACCTGAGTGAATATATTTATGCACTTTTATGCATTCGAATGAACCTTCTGCTGGTACTGTAAGTGAATAAATATACTGCATATTTATTCACTTATCTGCATAAAATTTTATTTGCTTATCCAAAAGTGCACCTTGGTGGATATTTTTACAAATTGGCAAGGGCGAATTATTTATTAATTTTTTTTAAAATACGACGGTACAAGCCTTAGATGTTTAAAACATGGCGGAATAAATGGTCGTGATATTCGTCGCGTTGTAAATGCCTGGAGTGACGCAGAACTGTCAACACATCCTAATTGCATGTAAGGTCATGCGTTTCAAGCAAATGACGTGTGTCTTACCTGACTCTCCTTCAGGGATTCGGGAACATTAATCATTTGGAGCAGGGTAGTCTCTTTTAGCGTGATTCTCAGAACACCTCATTAAGTCCTTTGAAGCCAAAAGCACTGCTTCCTTTTTCCGCCTAATTAGCAAAGTCAACTGATACTTTGCTGATGTTTTGGCCTTAAGGAAGAAGCAGTCTCGGAACCTGAAATAATTGCGGCTTCCTGGTTCGGACATACTTTTTTTTTTTAAATCCTCGTAAGTTGATCAAACTCAGTCCGGTGTAAGAAGAGCGTGCTTCAAATGTTGTCAACACATAATACCGACTCATGTATAAGGTCCCCCCCTGATTTATGGTGCTCATTAGATCGGGATTGCTTTTCAACATCCTCGTAAATCACGTTCCTAATTCTCATCCGAACTAACAGCACAACTAGGAACAACGTAATTTGCGAAACTTCCTTGCTAACGTGGAGTGAAAAGCAAGCCGGGGATAACTTCTCATTTTTCATGCAGACTGGAAATTAGTTTAAAACTTTTCCTGCCATTATTTTTTTCTCTCTCTCTAGCTCTAGTTGTTTTCTGAGCCTCGTTATTGTTGCATGTTTTCAATTCGAGCATTTTACTCGTGTACTCTAGCAGTCTATAGCAAATTAGAGAGAGGTCTTCTGGTTGGATGCTTTCTTTCAGACCGCTCATCTGAATCACTCGTTGTAAGTTGATGCCTCTTCTGACTTTTTAGTCATAAATACACAGGCAATTGTCCAACAAGAGGGCTTCTAACGGGCTTGTATAGTACAGTAGGCCTAATTGGTAGATATCTTTTTTTCCCCCCTATGTTGGCTACAGTATACCTGAACCACTTCAGTGGTTAGAACTGCTGTATAATCAGTATGGTGCACTTTTATGCAATTAGTGCTCGCAACGTACATGTTAATGATGTTTTGAAATGTGAGGCTTTTTTCATTTAAAAAATATCGCAGAAATAGACAAACCTAAAATACTGAAAATGATATACCTCTTGTAAGTACTGTTCCAGTTGAGGGGGCCATTTCAGTAAGCATTTATTAGCAGTTACTTTCAATAAATTTGTAGTTTTATTGGGAGCAGAAAATGTTTAAAGGTTTTAACTATGAAAACTTAAAATCTGCTACTGCTGCTATTTAAAAAAGCTGTCAATGCTTTTATCAGGCTGTTGGGCATTATCATGTCTTGTTTTAATTATAGGGCTCAAAGGTGCGAATGTAATAATAGTAATGTGCTAGCGCTCCAAGGCATTTCAAGTAAATTAAGAACACGAGATTAGGAGATAAAGAAGCCCCTATTTATCTCGAAAGGGTAAAAAGGTTAGCCCTAGAGCAATATTATCGCAATTTTTTTGAACATTATCAACCCTCGAGAGCCGTGTAGGTGATAAAGTCCTCCAGTAGTTCCCTAAAATCCTTTTTCCCCTTTTTTTCATCCCCCAGGTCCTTCCACCATCCAATTGGGAGCAGCAACGAGCAAGTCCCCTCCTTTTTCTCTGAACTCGTTATGCAGACAGGATGACGGCCTGTAAATCTGGTGGAATCTGCTTAGCAGGGACTCGATACAAAGCCCATAGCTCATCCCTCCCCGGCGTTTCACTATCTTTACCACCGCATCAGTTTTTGTCTTTGCCCCATTAATCCCACTGGCATATTTCCTCACTAATGTTTCCAGGACCATTTGCCTGAGCTATAATGGGAATGGGGCTTGGCTTGGGCTGGTTGGGCGGTATTGGGCCTCCAAATTTATGCCAAGCCGGCCCCCTGCTTCTATCACCTTCACACGAACCCCCCGAAGCTTGGAGGAGATGAGGGAGAGAGAGAGAGAGAATAGGAAATTAAACCTACTGCTTTTCATAACCATGGAGGAAGCCATTATTTTCTTATACTGTAGTTGAGAGGTGGTGCCAAATTTGGGTTAATTGCGGCTGGTTTTAGCGGGTTGTGAGTAATGTGATTTTTTTTGGTAGGTTTGGCATAATTTTATGTCGATTTATTTCATTTTATGTACAGTGTTGGACATTAATCGCGTCATACTGCTTGCGACATCTGTGCGGCAGAAGTGCGAATCGAAGCTGTGAGCCGTGCGAGTAAGAAGAGGTAGGCCTTGAGTGACGTCACAGCCTGGGGGACAATGGAGCCCAGCCAGTGACGTCACTCAAGGACTACCTCTTCTTACTCGCACGGCTCACACTCTATCACGTCGATTTGTATGATACGTATGCCTTATCGGAAAATGTCGCTTATGCTGTGCGCCTGCGTGTTATGCTTCGGGATTTACAAGGGTGCGGCTGCATACCTCACAGGATCACAATGGCAAACAAACTGTGAAATATACCCCATCTTCCATTATTGAAACGGATCGTTTGCTCAAACAAACGGGGTAGTAAATAACAGTTTTCGTTCCAATGATACCATGCATATGCGGCTTCTTCTTCATCATCCACCGGATGGGTCCAGAGGTGCCATTACACCCACATTTTCCCTTAACAGCCTTCCTTTCCTTTCACATTCCTACGACTTTGCTGCTGGGGTTTTTTTTTTCTCTCTGAAGCCATTTTGCACTCTGGGTTTTCGTTGCAACTTGGCGCACTTCAATACATCCGGCGGCGGAGGACGTGATTGAATGCGTGTTTACCGAGTTTTGAGGAATGGTTTTGGCTCCTTTTCCGCCCTGAGCGACGTGGAATCCTCTTTGTAACCTCGCCCATCCAGAAGCAGGAATTCAAATCTCTGCTGTACAGATATTTCCTCTCATTTTTTTTTCGGAAAATATTTTTTTTTTTGGGTAGTGCAAAGTCTCTGAGGAATACCTTTCTTGCTTTCTGTTGGTAATTTTTGAGCCTGTTTGCAAAAGATGTGGCTCTTCTATCTCATCCCCTCAAGTTCTAACCCTCTTTCAGTTTGACGCACGTCTTGTATCTGGAGACAAAAGTACTCATTTCAATTCCTATCTCCTTTAGACAATCCAATCCTTCGTTCATTTAAGGAGTTAATATCCCATTTTCATTAAAATGTGAGAGTTATTTCCCCATCCCCGCCTTCCTCCACTCCCCGGTTGCTATCCTACAGAATTCGCATTTAATTAGAATCCGGGGAGTGGAAAAAAAAGGAAATTTAAGCTAATAGGATCCGACTGAAAAGATTCTTCCTTCGTGTCTCGCATTCAACTCGACTTTTATTGGGACTTTGCATTCGAACGTGAACAGGAAATTGCCTGCATTTTTCTATACCTTTTTTGGGGGGGAATTTTTATAGCTATAGAGAAGGAGCGAGAAGTTGTGTATGTTGTTCGAAGACAGACGCAGGATCAGAAATGAATTCATTTTGGACACGAAATTATCATAATTCTACGCTGTACCTACACGACTGTAAATGTTTCATTTATGAACAGTACACAGATTGCTCAACCAGTTTTACTCATGATTCTGCAAAATTTTGCTGATATACTGACTTAAAAATAGTTGACAGAAATGTTCCTCAAAAGATGGGGAGTATACACTCGTCCAGTGCACATCTAAGCAAAGCTCCTGCATATACAGTATTTTCATGGTTCAATGCGCCTCGAAAAAAAAAAATATCCTCGTCTCCTTGGAAAAGCAATTCACCTGTGCGACATATAGTCCTGTGATTTCATAGCTGTCACCCGTACCCTGCAAGCCCTTCGACCCTGCAATGTTCCGCAAGCAAAGAAGATTTCTCGTGGACTAATCCCCTCCCAATCCTCTTACATGTACACAAGGTTTCCTCTGTTGCAGCGATTTCTCAAATCTCTTCCGATCCCATTTTATGCAAGATTGAGTCCCTCCGAGTGCTAAAGCTTTCCTTTGCGTGCGCTTCCCAGGGAAAAGCCACATGAATGGAGCCAACTGATGTTTTTTTTTTTCTATCTTCTGTCACCGGGGAGGCTTGTCGAAAAACCAGGACTAACTATTGGTTTCTGTCAAAATTGTGGATGACGGCCCAATTACTTGGACGCGTTAAGGGGACGGTAAATACATTAATTAATAACGAATTGATTCATCGATTAATAATGGCGCGGTTCTATCACTCAAATATCTAGCAATTCGCCGGTTAATTGATAATTAAACTCATAATTCTGAAATCACCTGACATTTTGTTTAGACTCGTTAATCATACGACAATAGTGGTTTTAGGACTCTGGGGCGTTGGGCTGGTGCACCATTTCATTACTGCCTGTTTTTGATGCAGTATATTCAGGCGTACTGTTAAATATTGGACAGTCCAAAAATTGGCGATGTCAACAGGGTGGTTCACTGCCCAAGCCTACCTATGAATAGGTTGTAGTTATGGAATATTTGTTATATGCACAGATATCTGTTAACAACGATCAGTAAATATTAAGGAAAGCAGACTCCTCCCCTTTTGGAATAAACTACTATTATTATTATTGAAAAATATTAAGGAAGAATCAAGCTAACTAGACACATTGTTGCAATGTACAAATTGGTCAAGAACTACATACTGCCAGTAGGCAATAGTTTATCTGCACGAGTAAATGATGTAAATGGCGTGTCATCAATGTGATGAAGTGCTGATGTGCACATAATGATGCCGTAGATTGGCCATTTGAATTTCACGTATGATATATTGTGAATTGTACCGCAAGTAAATCAGCCTCTGCCATTTACAACCACATTAAACCATAGGGCCCTTTTAATTAATATATTATAGCTCTTGTTTGAAATTATTGTTGCCGTTTAGTGGACTCTGTTGGGTATTTACTAATATATATTTAAAATTGCTATTTGAATGGCCTCAGCTGGCAAATGGTAGTCGAACAATATTGGAGCCGTTTCGTAAGCGAGGGAAGGGTGAGTGTGAGGGGGGGCAGGTGCAGGGTGCCCCCATTACTGCTCCTTTTGTGCAGCTCCTCCAGGTCTTAGGCCTCAGAGTACTTAAGCCCTCGTTCCGTTCCATTCATGAGTAAGTAGTGTAAATTCATCCCTGGGAAAATCGCACGTCCGGGCCGGAAACTCCTGCTGCAATTTGAAGTGAATCAGAATGCAGTAGAACATGTCGGGTGGTCATCTTTCTGCATTAGCACCAGCACTCAAGGGGAAAAGGAGTTAAGCAAATGGCTGGGGGTATAGGGTAGGGAATGAAGGGGAAGAGGAAAATCCCCTACTTGCGATTCAGCACATGCTGAGTGCAGGCGGGGGCCACCCTCAGCGTATGCCTTCCAGAAAAGGGGAACATATTACAGACCCTTCGGCCCATTAAAACCTATGGTGCAGGTATAGTCTTGAAAATAAAGATGGCATGATGCTGCAGGAAGTAGGCGATCACCTGGGGGAAAAACTGCTGGAATTTGGTATGTTATGATTTTTAATAAAAGAGCAGGAAACTATACAGTACAGTAGAAAATGCAGAAAAAATTTAAGTGCATGCATTTTTTGACCAACAAACCTGTGTATGCAGGTCTGTGAATAATACATTATATTCACTTACCTGAATAAGCCAGTCAAAAAATTATGCACCTAAGTAAATATTTTTATGCATGTAAAGTTTGCAGTGTTCCATGCCATGATTATTCATTGCAATAAAAATATTTGGGAGACATAATTATTCACTGCGACCCACTCCACCTCAATTTCAATTACACGGGCAATGTTTGCCATTATTGTTGCCTCTCGTACCAGCCTGGTTAGCACTCGGGGCGAGTGATATTGCTGATTAAATTTTACTTTAACTGTACAGGCCTGCAGCCTCCCCCCCCCCCCCNTGCCCCGCAAAATTCGATACTCCTTCATTTTTTGGGTGGGTTTGTGACGTCACGCCGCGGGGGTTAGTAAACCTAAAAACTACAAGACCTTTCCATTTGCAAGCATAGTGCATAATCAGATCTGGATTCCTGTTCCCTAATTGGATATCATCGCACGCCCTCAGATCCATTTCCTCCCATTATTTTTTTTTTCCAGGGGAAAGTCGTACCGAGTGAAAGCCCATCTGAAAAAGATGGCGCTCCCTCCTCTTCTTCCTTGTCTTCATTTTACTCATTCTCCGGAGCTCCCTTGCAGGGGCTATAACCAGTCAGCTCGCGTAGCCCGTGAGGAAATTAAAGCGCTACACCAACAATGCTATAAATCCTCCTTAATGCAAAAATGATACGGGGGAGTCTCCCGCACCCCGATGGGGGATTTAAAAGGAGAATTATCGCCGCTTGAGGTGACCTGCTTTCCATCTTACTATCTCTACTCGGGGAAAAGGTCTTGGAGAGTCACAAATAAAGGGGTTATGTGAAGGGGTTTCACGTTTCAAGGATGGTGAGATTCTCGAGGAGGTTCTGTCGTCGCGTACGGCCCACAAAGTACCCTGTGCAGTGGTACAATGTTGGAAATTAATCGCGTCGTACTGCTAGCGACATTTTTCGATGCGGCAGACGTGCAAACGAAGTGATAGAATGAGAACCGTGCGAATCAGAAGAGGTAGGCCTTGGGTGATGTCCCCAGCCGGTGACGCACGGCTCGCACTCTATCACTTCGATTTGCACGTCTGCCGCATCGTAAAATGTCGCTAGCAGTATGATGCGATTAATGTCCAACACTGTACTGGAGGATTGCGGATGAGAAGTAAACAATGGAAACATTTGTACGATTGCTTACTTCAGCGTGATAGCCAATATATAATGGGACAACTCCATGTAATAATAATAATTGGCAGTTACGGATTTATATGGTGATAGTGATATTAATGCGGTATTATGCCTTGTAATTTTCCTGCGCGTGTATCGATTGCTACATTAACTGCTCTTGTTCTGCGACGGATAGTGTTATGTTGATGAGCCGTGTGTGGACGGCAATGGGGGGCATTGTGCTGTAATCTCCTGTAAATAGTCCCTGCATGTAAACAGTCGTGTTTACATAACTAATAATATTCCTAAAGTGAAATGTACACTTCTAAACCGTTCATGATTTTTGTCGCAGGAAAACCACTAGGGAGAGTATACATTACTTGTTCATATAATTATGAGTTGCTGAATTATGCCTGGACAATGTAATACATTTTGTAAGGTTAAAACTGTTTCGTCCTATGAAACTAACATTAGCAGCAAAGAGCAACTCCTGATAGCAATTGTTCAAAAGCAACTGACTAATACGATGCATATTAATGAGAAAAACTATGTCTGAAACGGACACTTCAATTTATTCACACTAATCTCTTGAAAAGCGAACTTCATCGTTCAGAGCGCCAGTTGCTGGTCTTGACTTACCTAAAGACGAAGTATTTTTAAAAAAATACTCTGCAGTATTTTTATACGGCTACTGAACTCTGCGGATACCGGGATACGGAATCAGGCACGTCACCTGCGTCTGACATTTCTTGACGCGTTTCGTCATCCCTTCTGATGCGAAAAGTGCCAGAAACACCCGCACCACCATAACCTACACCACCTTCTGCACTAGGCATTTGAATACATTTTGCTCTCTAACTTATAACTTCGACAGCTCCAATGGCCTCCTATTACTTCAGCCAGTCTGCGCAAAAAAAACAAAAACAAAAAAACTGTTGCCTTATGTTCTAATGCGAAGGCCCGTTTACACGAGGCTACTGCTAACAAAACACACTGAAAACTTATGCTTAAAAATATCCACCAAAGTGCATGAATTTTTGGAGAGATAAAGATGCACCATGCATGAATAAAATTATAATAATTTTTTGAATAAGATCATGAAATAAATAAAGTGGATTAAAATATTCACCTGAGAGCATATTTATGAATTTTCAGGCAATATAAAATATATTCACCTGATTTGCTAATTTATTCACTTACCTGCATAAAACAGTTTTATTTACCTGTCCAAAAACCCATGCACTTTACTGAATATTTTTATACATTCAATACTTTCAGTGATAGCCAAAATCCAAGGTTGGTTTTCTAGCAGTTGCCTCGTGTGGAGGTCTTCCTTAGCCATTTACCTTCTTATGCAAGTCTGTACATTTGTGAATTTGGAAGGACTTTCATATTGGACGACCGAATGTGGCAGGGTTAGGGGCACGCTGTACCCACATATATCCTATGACCCAAGGGGTTAACCACTCGACTGTACTCGTAAAGTGTACACTGGAGTACCAAGGAGTAGCAAAGAGTAAGGTACCTAAGGAGTACCTGGGAGTACCACTGCAGGTGTACACCAGAGTACCGACTTGCCATGACCTAACTTTCCTTCCCGGCGGATACACGCCTACCCTTCAGCGGATACACCCCTATCCTTCAGCAGATACAAGCCTAGAAAAGTATGTAAAAGTGCTGGGTCTCCCGATATGAAAGCATAGCCGTGATTTTTACTCACTTATTAGCTCTTGCTTATAGTTTGTCTGGCATATCATACATGGAGAAGGTGAATGACCAAGAGTTCTGGTTTGACCCCTAAAATAAGTCCATTTCCCTTGATAAATCCGAGCCTTTAGACCTCCCTCGTCCTGTCTCTTTCCCCCCACAGCAACACCACCACCAGATAAAGTCTCTTGCAAGCAGAGAAAGTTTCTTCTTCCAACTCGGCAAAACTCGGGCACTTTTAGTCCCCACTCCCAAGTCTCAGACGAGACCAGCAAAAGCAGGCTCGCACTTCCCGACCATGTCTTGCGAGAATTTACCAGCCCTCCAGTGTAGTTCATGCATGAAATATGAATCCCTTAAAAAGTTCTCCTCCAGTGCTTCTGGGACCGGGGGTCTATTCAAGGAGTCGCCATTAATTTTTCAGGCCTCTGAGTAAATGAGTACAGTGAGAAGGGGGGGGGGGGGTAGGGTAAACTCAAGTAACTGGGCCGAAAGTGAACGTTTGTAATTGCGCGAAGATAACGGGATTTATATGTCGGAAGGGGCTGGACCTATTAGTCAGCTGAGGCGATGCGGACCGGTATCTGCAGGCAACTTTTGGGCCGTTTAGATGCAAATCGTGGCTGGATGCAGTTTGTGTCAGCCTGGGCCTCTATAGACAAAGAGGGGGGTAAAAATGGGCAACTCATAATTTGGAGGGTGTAACTAGGCGGGGTGTCAGGTGGTGTTGAGGAAGTAAATGCATGTATCGATATTTCGGCATATTTTTATTCGTGTCTTCTCTTGAAATATTGACATATCGCCAAAAATGAGAAATATTACGCTCATTTTAAAGGGTCGTGGATCCCAGAGAGGCTCATAACCGGTTAAAAATAAGAATCAATGATAAAAATCAATTCTCGATAACCGATCAACATAAAATTGACATCGATACTAAACCGAAAATAAAATTGATATATCGATTCTTGATTCTAAAACAAAAAAAATGGTGAGAAATACTACTTATTATTGTCAAAGATCGTGGGTTAAAAATAAGAATCGAGGATAAAAATCGATACATCGATTCTCGATAACCGACCAACATAAAAGTAATATAACTTATCGATATTCTAGCTAAAATAAAATCGATACATCTATTCTCGATAACTGATCAACAGATCGATTCTCGATAACCGACCAACATAAAAGTAATATATCGATATTCTAGCTAAAATAAAATCGATACATCTATTCTCGATAACTGATCAACAGATCGATTCTCGATAACCGACCAACATAAAAGTAATATATCGATATTCTAGCTAAAATAAATCGATACATCTATTCTCGATAACTGATCAACATATATCGATACTCCAAATAAAATCGATATATCGATTCTGGATTATAATTCGAAAGTATTGAGAAATCTACATGTTGAGTATTGGGTATCGATTATCGATATATCGACTTCAATTTTAATTTAGTGTCGATGGATATTTTAGGTTTTGATCTGCTACCAAGGATCGATATGTAGATTTTATATTCAAAATGAAATGGATATTTTGGTATTGATTTCATGTCGATAATTACTGTATATCGATTAAGGTTTTGATTGAGGATCGACATATCGTGATGAAATATAATATAAAATCGATGTATCATCATGGAATCAAGACCAAAACAGCAATTTCATTTTGAATATAAAATTTACACATTAATTCTCGAAATTAGATCAAAATGTATGAAAAAATATGTCGACACCGAATTACAAATAAAAATTGATATATCGATAATCAAAATAATCAATACTTAACGTGTAGCTGTCTCGATATATTGACAGAATCGAGAATGGATATAGCGACACTAAATAAATAATTAGATCGATAAATCGATACACAATGCTCGATACTGAACATGCAGATTTCTCAATATTTTTCGACGCTAACATTGAACTACGTACGACTACGTGCAAATGACCAGATACGTGGATCTTCTCCAGCAAACCGCCAACACATTTCGTTCCAAGGTAGCCTACATATCTAGGGGTACGCTTAACACTCCTACAAAAAAAAAAGAGCTAGTTGCCGCCCCCACTCACCCCCTGCTAACTTTTACATTAGGAACACAAAAAAATCCGGAGCGATGCCAACATGTGTAGCACCGAGATAAATCACTCTGGTGAACCGGCGATAGAACTGAGGCATTAATTAGTCAGCGCACAAACTTTGCCCAACTCCGGGGGTGCACAAAAGCGATAAAAGTTTGAAAACATCACATGGGAACGGTTTTAAGGCCTGGGCTGGGCACAAACCTGCAGCGTGTGTCACGAACTTGTCTTGGTTTCCGAACCCTGGACAAGTATATCCGATTGGCGTGCTGACTCTACGTAGCTGGTTAATTAAAATAGCGAATTAATGCAGTATATTCACATTGCACCTATGAACCGTATGGGCTTATTTGTACACATCACGAACATATTGTCCACACATGCACGGACGGTCTGCATAAAAAAGGTCATTAACCAAAATGTCACAGGCTCCATGCACCTACGCAGGTTGTCAAAAACAAGTCCTAGTTGCATTAATATCCAAGACAAATGAATTGAAAGGGCAAGTGCTGAAACTGACACGCCTGTACGTGACCGTCCATCATTGCCCCCTTACTTAAGCTCGCAGTGCAATTCATTATGTGGAGTATGTGCACTGTGTTGAACCGCCGATTAAAAAATTGCTATAACTATTTCAGAAAGTAGCCAGTTAATTCATGAGTTTAACTGGACACGACCCTTCAAATAGCCTTTGACATTTCATGCTCTCTCTCTACCGCGATACCTTTTGTAGGAGTAGGACTTCTATTAACTCTAACGATTTGTATCAATAAGACCCGGACCTTCAGCAACCTTCGTTTTGTACCTTGTTTCTCTAACCTTTCTAGCTATAGCCACTGAGTTGAAAAATTCTCTCTCCCCTTTTTTTCTTTCTTAAAAGGAACAGTCTAACGATCTTGTGGACATAGAGAAAGTAGAACGAATCTTCTTTTGACTTGTTCCAGAATCTGTGCTGACAGATTGGCGTCTCTTCCGCCCATGTGACTTTTCCACACAGATCCTGGATTCTTTCGCTTAATTCCTACCTCCTTCTCTTTTCCTGCAGACCTAACTCAGGACGTGAGCTGCATTGGCTTCCTCGTCTGACTTTCAACCAGTAGAAGCCATCATCCTTTCTTTTCTTCTGGCTACGCAAAAAAAAAATGTCTTGGGAAGTTCTCGCCAAATATTTTAAATGTATTTGCTTCACATTATTATTATTAGGTGAAAATGATGATTATTCTGACATTTTTAGTGGCTAAATATACATATAATTATACACTTTTTTGAGACGGAAGAAGGGCAACCCGCAGCAATGGCGGAACATTAGGGAGACCAAAGTTTTGTTCTCTTTGGAAGAAAAAAAAAATTCATCTGTGTAAAATTGGACCTCAAGGGAAAAAGTGGCACATTGGAAATTGGTAGAGAAAAGGGTAGGAAAAGGAAAAAAGAAAAGGAGAATGAACGTGAGGAAAAAGGGAAGGGGGTATTTCTTCTTTTATTCTCCAAAGATGAAAGAAAATGGGGGAGGGTTTTGGGTTTCCTCAAGATTTTCCTTTCCTTCCTTTAACCCCCCCTTAATTGCTCTACCAGAGAAAATAATTAGAAGCTGACAACTTTTGCCCCCCCCCCCCCTTTACCACCCACCATCCTTGTTCCCTCCACCACATCTCTTTTGGATTTTTGTTCCGGTTCTCAAAAACCGGGTTTGAGGTGATGTCTTAATTAAGAGATTTGTCAGCTGCAGAAAATGCTAGGGCTTGAAGGTGCACTATGTTCAGACACCTGACACCTGTAACTAGATTCTTGCTATTGATGGTAATAACAGTAGGAAAAGTTGTTATTTTGCTAAGTAATTCCACTGGAAATGTCATGTACAATGGGGGTCAAATGGTTTTGGGCACTTTATCCTGGTCTTGAAGCAACCCGTCCCACACACACACACACCTCCTCACCGTGCGGCCTGTGCGAAGGGTTGCTTCAAGACCAGGATAAAGTGGCCAAAAGAATTTGAGCCCCATATACGATATACGTACTATCTGTTCCAAAAACTTTTGGCCACTTCGTCCTGACTCTTTCGTTCATCCTGGGCTTGAAGCATGCATGTGCAACGGGTTGCTTCAAGCCCAGGATGAATATAATATAATGTCTATAATATTAAAATCGTAGTGAGCGCGTAAGTATAAGCCCTCTGATTGGTTCGCCGCATATTACCGCTTCCTATTGGCCCGCGTTCTACGCATGCGCAGTGGGTATAGGCAGCGCCTCTGTTGGGCGGGAGGAAAAACTGTCCATTCGATCGCTTCCCGTCGGAGAGTTCACTTCGACGCTCCCTTCCCACTTTATGATGTTCCGATAGAATTTTGGAAGGAAGGAGCATACGCCATCTACTGACTTCTTTGTTACAACATGCATTTTGCTAACCACAAACTATGTCCTCATTCCAACCCAAATTCTGGCAATAATCATTGTCGCCTCTGCCCTCACCAGCTAATTGGAATTCCACTTGCACATTGCACTCTGGAATAGCACACATCAAAACCACCTCAGCTTACCATCTCTTCGCGCATGAAAAGTAATAAAGGTATGATGGAAGCGCTGGAGGGACATATTTCCCCCCCACGAGTTCTCCTGCTCTCATTCGCATTCCTACCCTCCCCATTTTTCCCCCTCCCCTCCCATTCAGTCCAACCGCCTGCCCCCAGCAAACATCATTCACATTCCTGCCTTTAAATGCAATTCCACCAAGCATTGTCCCACATTGTGCAATTTGCCCAATTGCTGGCGGACAGATGGCGCGGGTGTATTATGTACCCTCTGCCGTTGGCGAGCCCCATACAACTGAAGGAGTTGCATAAATCAGGAGGCATGCAAATGAAGGAACCAGGGGGTTTTTTTTTGGAGGGGGGGGGGGGGTGAGCTTGAGCAAAGGTTTACGGGCGGCTTTGCCTCTTTGCCTTCAGCTCCATCCCACCCTTCTCTTCCTTCCTGCTCAGACAAGGAAATTAGCATACGAATTGGTTGTAAGTGTTTGGAGGAGAATGAGGGGAGGAGAGAATCCCCTTCTCGGGGATTCTCAAATCGCCGAATTACGACGTGATCTTCCAGAGCGTAAATCCAGGAGCAAAAGTGGCGCGTTCGGGGGGAGACTTACTTCCTCCATTTTCATTCTGACCTAATTCTACGACCCGGTTCTTTGGGAGGTCTCAGATGAAACAATCAGGTTCTAACATATATCATGTGCTTAATTGCCAAAAAGTGGGTATGAACATTACAATCTATAAGCAGAATTATTGAGGATGATAGAACGGGAACTAATTTCGGTACTAAAAGTGGACCTGTAGTAATTAACACGGGTCATAATCTGTGTCTGCTGAGCAGGTGGTGTCATTTATTACGTTCTAAACATAATCGCTCCGTAGAGAGTAATTCTGCCAGCTGACTACTGCCGTGCAGAAACCATAATGCGACAATGCTGCTACAAATACACTTGAAAATTTTCTTAAGGGACTACACTGCCGTAATTTCCTGCAAAATGGCAGTTTACTTTAATCTTTAATTTTAAAACCACACATTCAGTGCGCCCGAGCCAACTCGCAATTACAGCCCATTGTTAGCCCAAAATACCCCTCAGCTCTTTTCGCTCGTTCCCCAAAATTTTAGTTACTCCCAAACGATTTGGGTAGATACGTCCGTTCATCAAACCTGCTTCGTATTCTCTGCTAGTTCGCAGTTAAACGCGCCAGGTAGTCCGGGCTCTTCAAACTTACCAGGAACCGGCTGTAAAAAAATGAAATCGGCAGGAAGTTAGCACGGTCCGTACGCGGCTGGACTTGCCAATATCCAAGCTGTACCCCCTCATGGCCAGACCTTGCCTTGTGCAATTAGGCCATGCAATTTGGATGAAGCTGCACCAGAAACCAGGAGGAATATACACTGCTGGTTTCCAACAGAATTCTAAATGTCAGTGTGTGCATGGTTGGTGGGGCAGAGAGAAAACCCGGTTTTAGAGGAAGGGGAAAAGAGAAGTGTCCCCATTTCACGTGGACCGCTCCATTACGCTAAGCTCTCCGCAAGGTGATAATGTCTGCCAGCCGCAAAATCGGCCGTGAAAAATTAACAGGGGATGGGGTCGACCACACGTTCAGGGATATCCAGGGGATATCCGGTAAAGCTGGAGGGATCAGGTTTGCCTTTCCTTAGAGGGCAATGATCTCAAAGGAATGGGGTCCATAGTTGGAAGCAATTTTTGGGGGGGCCTAATATTGGAAAAAACAAGTTTCAGAACTCTCAGTAGTCTGAGAGTGTTAGGTAGTGTGAGAGCCTGCCCGCTTTTGGTCACGTGATGTGGGTGGGGCATGCGCACTGCTTCCCTGGCTTTGGCCAGGGGAGAGTCAGTTGGTATCCAGTGTCGAATGAGTCTGGAAGAGTCTGTACTAAGGTGGCGACCTGGAGCCATGGAGCCCAGGTGTTTTCTCAGTAGAGCTAGCACGGGGTTGGCCACAGATGGGACAAACAAAATGTTTAAACTTAAAATTTAAACTTTAAATTTAAAATGTTTAAAACTAAATAGAATTTTTTTTTGGCATTCAAAAGCCATACATTATGAATAAAAACATCAAAAAGTTCTGCTCAGAAAAGGCCGCCAGTTTGCAATATGAACATTCTACCGCCTAACTTTTTGGAGTGTACCGCACCAGTGCATGTCAGGAATTGTTAGGCATATACATGTCGAAAAAGCCAACACATCCAGGGGGAGAAAACTAAAACCCCCCAGCTCCATTTTGGGCTACAAACTCCAAGAGTATTTGCTTCCCCACCAACTGTCGCTTCCGTCTAGCTAATTATTAATCTTCGTCGAGAGTAATTTTGTTAGCGAAGCGACGTTGCTGGCTTCGATTTCTCCAGAAAGGCATTTTCGATCTGTATCTGACAAGTGCACGGGGGCCAATTTGTGGCTGGATGCAAAACCGGCTGTAATTTGCTTCCCCCCATCCCCCCCCCCCACCCTCCTAGAACACTGGCTGATTCAAAGTACCCCCCAATAAACAAGAGTAATCCAACAATGTACAGAGAAACAAGAAAAATCAGCTAATCTTGCCAGTTAAAAATAACTGCTAATTTTGACACCAGTTTAAATTGCCGCTATGCTTTTTTCGAATTAAAAATGGCGTCGGTCTATACAGGCTTGGGGTACACATTGGTTTAAAAGTTTGCTGAAATGTGGGAGTATATTTTGCAGTTGTTTGCTTTTGCTACTGAAACCGCCGACTGGTTGGGGGGGGGGGATTCCAGCAGGCGGCGATTATCTGTTTGTTATGTAAAATCGATTTTAAATAATTGTTAAAGTTGGGGAGGCGAATATATATTGCACTCGCAGCTGGGTCGTAAAATGGGCGTCATCCGCCACCCAGACACAACTGCTGGATTATGCGCCGTTCCAAACAAAAAATTTATTTGATATCGGTGGACAAATCGTTGAATCAATTTTATACTGCTCTTTGTAATGATCATTGAACATTGAATTCTCAAAATGTAAGTACAGTATTTTTTTGAGTCATCTTTGAGCCATTCCTATTCACTCAGATGGGATGAAACCTACCTAAAATTACAGTCTCATAAGACTGAACTTTCTTTGCCCGAATCCTTCTTTTTTAATAAACAAGTCAGAAGAGCGTGAACTAGCGGATTAATTCCAGAAGGAAAGCCCCAGCTATCCCAAGCTCCAGCAGCCATTTCCTTTGATACACCAGACCGGTTCGTTTGCTCCAGTTTTAATGCCCATTGGCACCACTGGGAGCCTCTTTCTGCTTATTACATAGATCCCATGGACTTAAAACTGGAAACACAGCCCGGAGCACTTAGGCTCGGTTACATGTATGTGAGCAACAAACAAGTATGCGTTTATCATGGTACAAGGCATATTTAAAGGTCGGTTAAACATTCTATCTCCTGTGTCTCTGTATGTGCACGCAGGAAGTTCCTTACAAAAGAAATAGCCGTGAGACAAGCTAAGATGCAACAACAGACGAAAAACTCGAGAGAAAACGACTTCCGCCTTTTCCTCAAAGAAATTGCTTTTCTTATATTCCCTTTCTGCATTTTTCCCAGACTTCAAAGTAGTACGCGGTAGGCAAATTATTTGCTGCTTACAGTAGGGGCCTTTTTGGCCCTTACCTGTTTTTCTCCAGGGTATTGCTGGAATGTGTGTGTCTATATATGTATATTAACCTTATGTGCTTACAACAATGGGACTTTCCAAGCTTAGATTGAAAATCGCTGGTTTTGAGAGATTAAAAAAAGAGAATAATAATGGAAGTTAGGCACGTCATAAGAGTGGTAAGGAAGGTCTTTTGTTCTTCTTCCATCCTCATCATCGGAATTGGAGGAAGCTGCTTGGATGAACTTTTCATTCCACTCTTTTCTTTCTATCCCTCTCTATCTCCTCCACGTGCTGCAGGAGCCAACCCATCAGATCGATGCTTCTTTCCTCCTTTTTTTTCAAAAAAAGGAAGGGAAAAAACCTGATGCTGAAGGGAAGCAGAATAATGAATCTTCCTTTTCCGTTGTGGGGAAAGGTACAGAAGTCTTTCGTTTCATAATCAAGAAAAGGATTTCTTCAGGCTTCTGTACTTTAAAAGCTGTATCATAATATTGCAGGACCACCAGTGCTAATGCCTATGGGTGTTAGTGTTAATTTTTCATGGAAAAATATATTTCGTGTGTTAGACGAGAATTTTCGTCAATTTTTTCATGGAAAAATATATTTCGTGTGTTAGACGAGAATTTTCGTCAATTTTTTATGGAAAAATATATTTCGTGTGTTAGACGAGAATTTTCGTCAATTTTTTCATGGAAAAATATATTTCGTGTGTTAGACGAGAATTTTCGTCAATTTTTTCATGAAAAAAATTCGTGTATTAGAGAAGAATTTTCATCATTTTTTGACTATAGAACTTCAACTCCTTTTGAGCCGTATCTACAACCGGTTTCAAGTGCTGGTGCTGGTGCGTGTGTGTTAGAGAAGAATTTTCGTCAATTTTTGACTAGAACTTCAACTCCTTTTGAGCCGTATCTACAACCGGTTTCAAGTGCGAATGAAGCAGCAAAAAACAGAGTGAGAAAACGTTCCCCTCTAGGATTAAATTTAACTAATTATCATTTCAATACAGCCCATCCAAAATCCCCGTGATGACTTTCAGAGCTGGCTGCCAGGCCCATCCTAAAATCTACCCCCGCACGGTTTTTAGCCCCCCGAGGAGGATGAAGAGGATCATTAGTTGAGAGTCATGAAGACCACTTTTTTTTTAATGGAGGAAAAAAAAAGTTTCGACCAAGTCCAGACGTAATTATAGAAAAACAGGGATGAATGGGCCTGTTGGATGACGAAAAAGCCTATAAATTCAACCGGGTTCTGGCACATCTGGCTTAAAAACCGGGACTTAATACGAGAGCTTATCACACTTAATTAATGCGTACCCTTATGCTGTCAAAATTACTTAATATGTCATTAGCGCAAGTTATCACATTAATTTAAAGTTAGCTGGCTCGTGAAGTACGGGTAATTTACAGGGTTGTTTTAGAAAAATGGGGAAACTTTTTTTTTAGCGGAATGGGGAGATAACGTTAGCGGAATGGGGAGATAACGTTAGCGAAACAGTACAGAATCACATATTTTATAAACTTTATTAGTTTTCTGAAAAATTACATAAAGTGAACAACCAATGAGAGGCTTGAACCACTGATTGGCTGACCATTTACATTTTGCAAGCAGCGGCCTCGTGTAAACGGGAGCCCCCATAAATTAGTATAGAAATGACCTCTCTGAACATAAGCCATATTTTTCCCTGCAGTTAAAGTCAGTGCGGCCAACCTCCCCATAAAGGTTCAATATCAAGGTTGGGCAAGGGGGCCAGTAATGATAGGTCTAATGGAATTACGATGTGAAGTCGATCGAGTGCGGAACAGCTGCAGAGACCACAGGCCCCACAGTCCATTGCCCTTCAACCCTATTCATTACAAGCCTTCGCACTTCCATAACCCCCTGGACTGACCTAGGGGATCAAATCTTAGTCCTTAAGTTTTATTGAAAGGTTACTATCATCTATGCAAAATTTGAATGCAGACTGTTCCGAACCTATATAGGTTCCGAACTTAGGTGCACTTATGGTCTACCATCAGGATTTACATGAGGCAGTAAAGAGCAACAGGTCAGGTAATTTGGTTTAGAGCCGGATTCAATATTCATGTGTTGTGATGTGAGGGTGTCCATATAAGGCTTGGGTATAGGAGGTCTTTATACAGGGCAACAACTCTGCAGAACCGAATTACATCCGTGGTTTTACAAAATTGCAGTGCTTCGATGGGGCGAGGGGGGGGGGGGGGTCAGTGACCGAAAATAATGGTCCTGCGCGTTTCCGGGTCACACGGCGACACCCCCCACAAAACCGATTCGAACCTCCCCCATTTTCTAGTTGTGACCATTGTGATCCAACCACAATGCCTCGTGCCTCCAAGATAATTGCTCATAATGTTTCAACCACGCGTGCCCACCGACAATTCCATTCACGGAACAACGTTTATTATTCTCCACACTCTGACATGGCTGCGGCCATTTTTTTGGGGACAAGGGTGACATTTTTTTATCAAAAGGGTTTTGGATGACATTTTTGATCCAAAATTATTTTCAAGTGTTGAAATCTTTGTCTCCAACTTGTGTTGAGAGAACTAGAATCCTCGCACGTGTTGAGGCCGACAGATGGTTGGGAGAAGTGGCAACATTTGCATAAGGAAGGAGAATTAGCACTAAAAGCTGGCTGGGAAAGAGAGCCTTGTTGCATTGCGATCTGCAGACTGTGGGTTAAGTGAGAGAACTGTTGGGGAGAGAAATTTTGCACCCTCGGTACTTCCAAGGCAAACTCTCTGTTGTTTTCCTTCCTCGCCCAATAATGGCCGATCTCAGGGAATTTCAAGTGGGGCAGGTGATCAACCCTAGCCAAGTTTGGTTGGTGGAAGGGGGGGGGGGGGGTCAACCCTGAACCAGAGTTAAATTAATTACGGAGCAGGAGTATATACCCCTCAGGGTTGGAATAGCACTGGACCTTGCCAACTGGAAATTGATGGGAATCATGTTTATACAATAAAGCAGCATCTACTGATTGTCATCCCAACTAGTTATTACTAATTGCCTTACTTTTTTCCAGATATGCCTTCCCTGATATAATGCCAGGATGAAAGTGTACAAAACTGGGCCAAAGTACTCTTCAAAAAAAAACTAAGGTTAGTGCAGTTTGGTCTCTCAAGGGAGTAGAGGCAGAATCTTCTCCAGGCACTTCATCGGATTTTTGGGAGGACCCCTGGTGGGGGCTTCCCATCCGCAGCCTGCTCCAAAATACACAGCACACACGTACTGTATGGTCCTCCGGGTATGGATGCTCCCCCAGAGTACGCCACGTACGTTTTTGTTTTTGGTCAAGGGCAATTTGGGTCAGTGTAAACCGCGCACACTCGCATAAAAGGCCTCATTACATATTTATGGTACGCGTGTGTACAGTTTCACGCGCCCTAAGTTGCACTCCATGTGAAGCATTTCGGGAGCCAAAAAAGTGTAAGTAGAGGTAATTATATGCAGAATATTACATGCGGTAAGTGATTATTTTGCAATAGGTATACATATAGGTTCATCCACACTATCTGTATATTCCACAAGTACTTTCCGAATTGGCATACCGGATTGAACTCTGTGCACTCACCTATCTTACTGAAAATATAAAAATGGCGGTTTAAAGTAATCGGGCACTTCCGAGCACTTCACGCAGGAGATAAGCACATTGGAGTGCCTTTGCCCCTTCACCCCGAACCCTACAAAGTCCGCCAGGCTGAAGCTTCAATGTGCTTCATTTGGCCTATTGGATCCGCTTCCCTCCCGCAATCATCTCCAGGTAATGAGATTAATTTGTGCGTGTGAAATTGCTCTTGAAGCAATTCTGATGTAACGAGCTGGCTGGATTGCCCGGTAGATGGTTCTGCTCCGAACTATATTCTGTGTCTACAGTACCGCTCATAAGTTCCACCTTCCACTAAAAAAAGAACCTAGGTCAAAACCTAACGTTAAGTAACTGACAGCTCTGTTGTAACCTATTAGTGCTTGGCAAAATAGAATTTGCTGAAAAAAAAAACTAGGATGGGTCCGTTGTAGAAGCGATGATTTGGGCAGGCCTTTTGTTGGGTGGTAGGGTGGGGACCGGTTCAATGGGACGTGGCGATGGTGATGAATGGACTGGATGCGGGAAAGTTGTCGACCTTAAATCAATCGGAGTCATTGGAGCGCAATTGCGGTAGGTTGCCCACAAAAGGTTAATGAGAGCGCCCAACGTTTGTTGATTGCGCAGTCAGGATAATGCGGTCCCTGCTTTTGCTCTAGAAGAGAAGAGAGGGGGTTCAACGAGAGTTTAAAAAAAAATTTGCATTGTGGGTACCAACAGCATCTGACGGAGATCCTTTCATAAATCCTCCGCCTGTGTACCGTCTGACACGAGTCAATAATATCGATTAACTGTAAGCTATAATGCTGTGGGATGAAAATTTATTGATGATGACGATGAATGAAAGCAAATATTGCGTTTCTAGGAAAATGAATATTGCCAGCCTGGTTTTAGTCGTTAATGAACATTAGGCTTGTTGTATAAACGAGCGCTCCGTGATGCCGCCCTAATATCATGTAAGCTACACCATGTAACGGTATCTGCTAAAACCGCGATTGTGCCTTGTACTTATCGATCTAGTTATCATTTGTAGCTATGAAGCAGATGAAAGTGTTCTTTCATATTTTAAACAATATTCGCAAATCACGCAAGTAGGCTCTTTCTCATTGCCAAAGAAATTCAAATTGGACAACAATAACATAGAATGTTTTCCAAATTGAATTTCTTTGGCAATAACAGTGACAGACAGAGCCGTTCTGTAAGACTTTTTTCATGCGAAAAAGTCTGAATAAAAGTTATTGATACAGTAGAACAGCGGTTCCTAAAGTGGGTTCCGCGGAAGGATCATCAGGGTTCCTCGACTCAAAAAGTTTGGGAACCGCTGCAATAGAATGTAGCTGAATTTTCAAAATCAGCTATTGACATCTGCTAGATCGCTAATAGCTGCTTTTGAAAATTCAGTTACATGACTCTTATCACACCAAGTAATTCACTCAAGCTTCTCAATCTTTCTCAGACCAAACAGACCTCAGACCTGGACATGTAAGTCCCTGAACAAATTCTGGATGAGGCCAATAAGTCTGTCAAAAGTGTTTTTTGGGGGGGTCGAAAAAGAGGAGAAGAGCAGGTTAAGAGTGATGGTCTGGCTGGCGACCGGTATCTGCTCCCAGGGCTTAGATGATCAATATGGCGGCTTGCCGGAGTTAAACGTGAACAAAGGCTTTTGGTCTGATGGATTTTTCCGCCTCGTGGGCACAAAGGGGAAGAGACCTCGCAAGGGCGGCCGTCACTTTCACTCCGGGCTGCTTAGAACATCGATTCTGCCCCTGGGCTCCTCACTGGGGTTTTCGCGAAACGAGATTGTCCAAGAGATGGCCTGACCCACAGTCCGAAAATGTCCGGATTATAAAAATAGCAGCGTCCAAAAATAGCGGTTATTTTGACATAAAGTGTCATGGTCGCTCTTTTCAGGACTTCGAATACCGAATATTGGGCAAGTAGTTCCCGAAACCCGCTCCTGGACTTTCCGTCCACTCAGGGTTCCCAATTTCCCAGGACTAACCTCTCGACCCCTTTCAAGATTCCCTCTTGTTCGCAGACTAGGCCCTGGAGGAGAGGACTCTTATCAAACTCTCTTAGGCGCCTCCCAATCATCCGCGCCAATGTACTTTTACCTCTCCTAATTAACTTTTCTGGGGGTTATGACCCAGATCCAGACTTGCCTGGTCCTATACCGATAATGGAAAGAAAAATACTGCTGGGGAGGGTGGGTTAAACAATGTCCTTTTGTTATTGGACGCTTGTTAGTTTAGTGGGGAATTACCCTGGGGGTCAATACACCAAATGCAGCCTATTTCCGATAACAGGGCTGGGCCTAGCTAGGCCTAGCTCACGTTCTCGCCCTAAAGTGTCATGGCCGCCTTATATCGGACAAGTGTGCATATACTACGGTATATATATCAAGTAGAGTCATGCGTTTATAATAATGTAGTGCACACACAGAATTATCGTTTCGAATTTTGCATTCAATGTTACTGCTTTGTCATTGTGTAGCCTACAATATTTCCATGCATTATCCAGACTACAAACCATGCGTAGCAGTTTTGCATTTGTGCGGTTACAGCGAACGAGGCCTTCTCGCCAGCACTTTATTTGAAAATACACCGTTCAGCTATTTTCACATTTGTATCCAAATTTATACAGAGCAGCGCAGTATATGCATGGGAGACCATGTGAAAAATTATGCACACTATTGGAGAAGAACTTCTAAAATGTGTATGAATATTACTTTAAATAGTTCGTTTGTAGTTTATAGCCCTCCTGAGATCCTATTAAGGTCAGTCATGCATAGAACACTTTCAGGATAACTCAGATTACAAAATCTGCTAAATGTTTCTATTCATATTGATCACCATCCTTTCATGTCTCTAGGTTTAATTATACGCTATTGGTTAGAGTATACAAACGGAAACGGACGTTTCAAACGGGGGACTACATTAAAACGGTGTTTGCCTCCTAAAATCTAGCATTAGTCCGGTTTTACAAAGTCACTAAATCTCCGCATCGTGAGGCAGAATTTAAACAAGAACGAACCCGACACCCTAATCCGATAGAGTAAATTCCAATCTGGTTAACCCCCTATGTAATCACAGCTGCATGTGTTGGCCCCATAATCCGACGGGCAAGCTTTTGCAAAAAGGAGGTTTCCAGCTCTTAAAATTTACGGCTTTTTTGCGTAGAACGTGGGTTTTAAGTATAGGTATAGAATCTAGAATGTGGGTTTTAAGTATAGGTAGGTTTCCTGGTTGTTGTGTAGGTGTGTGTGTGTGTTTTGTTTCATTCCACCACCTCACGCAGCCAATATTGGTTCCCACTCGGGCAGATATCGGAAACTATTTCGCGGATAAACCAAAATGGAAAACGCCAGGCCAGAGATGGCAATCGGCGGGGGACCATCCCGACCAGACACAGATCGTCTTTATTTCCCAGGCACGAAACATGCTCCTTTCTCTTCCACAGCCCACAGCCGCCTTTTCCTTCTTCTATACGATGGCATGTCGAAAAAAATCTGGGATATCTGAAATACCAGACACGAACGTGCTGGATGTTGGTCTGTTATATTGTTGTTGTTTGTTTTTTTAAAATTAACAAACAACAACACTAAAACCCTGTGGGTTGGTTAGAGAGGCTCTAGGTAGCCTAGGGAGAGAGTTGCCAACTTATGACGTCAGTTAATGTCCTAAGGAGGACGCCATCTTGCGGTGCTGACGTCACGGTCGACTGGCTGGGACCAGCAACGCAAGATGGCGGCATCAGGACATAAATTAATTTGCATAGTTTACTTACACATTATTTACCCTTACTGGTTACGACAGTACAACATTAGTAAAGACCATGCGGTATGTACGCCAATTTTTTACAAAAATTCGATACGACGCGCAGTTTCCATGTTAATGTCAACCGCGTAGGCTACCTCTTTGTGCACATTAAATATGCAGTGTTTTTGTACTCCACGCGCAATTTAATTCCCCTAGGCAACCTCATGACCATCCCGATAATGCGAGCCTCACGGGCTTAAAAATAAAAACGTGCGTTTATAAGTGTTGCATGCCGCCCGAGTGAAAATACAACCCCGCGTAAAAACTCCAATCAGTGGCTAATTAGAGTTAATAGCACACTAGTAATTGGGACAATGTGCATTGCTCTGAAAATAATTATTTCTCTCCGGGCCAGGAAAGGTAAACATCAGTTCCAATTTTGTAAGCGGTTGGTTAGCAGCTTGATTGATGGTGACGTCACAAGTTTTTTTTAAAAAAAATATAATTGCTCCGGTCTTGGTCGGAAATTCCTACTCGTCACCCAAATATTTTCTGATGATGGCCCCGGGGCAAGTAGTCTAAATAGAGTGCCAGGGGCTGCCACGCACGCTCAACCAACTGAATTATTAATGGCGCGCCTCCAGACCCAAATTAACTGCCACCTTCCCGAACAATTACCATCCACTTCCAGTCCTTCTCGATAATTCACTGCTGCCATTGTTGCCATTTTTTTGCGAAGGGGACTTGCTGGGATTAAAATTTGCGGTATGCATTCAATGAAGCATTATTGGAGAAATATTATGACAAAGGAGGTTAGCCAGTTTATGTATCAATATTAACCTAGGGCGTTAGATTTGTAATCATTATGTTCGTTCATTTGCTTATAAAAAGAATATTTTTACAGGTGGGTTGCATCATGTAAGGATGAAAAGTACCCAAGTAAAACATAAAATAATTCAGGCATATCTGGTTTAAAAATTCATTTAAAAAGTAGAGTTAGCCTGTTTGTGTACTATCGGTCTCAATTAATTTTGGCCACTTTAGGATCTGGAAGCAACCCTAGCTAGACCACGTGGACCTAGGCCTAACTAGGCCTAGGTCCACGTGGCCTAGCTAGGGTCCTCCTCACTGTGGGGCCTGTGCGAAGAGTTGCTTCAAGACCAGGATAAAGTGGCCGAAACTAATTGAGACCGATAGTACATACAAAGTATGAACTTTTGTACGTTTGAACCGGTTGAACAGGTGGCTCAGTTTGTGTTCCACTAAAATATATTTTCATGAAAATCCACGCTTCATTGAAACTTTGCCGACACATTTCTGACAGTCCAAAGTTGCTGCCAACTTTTGCGGCAAAATCGCACAAAGGAGCCTTGCCAAACCGGGCTTCGCCCCTCCCCCTCCAAAAAAACCGGGCCTCCGCAACTTTGAGTCTAACAAGTAAGTTATAGCCTTATCCCCCGTCTTTTCTCGCCAATTTGTTACACACAGGGAATGAATGATTTCATTTCGGTCTGGCAATGCGGTTGAAAACTGAGAGCCGAGTTTCCTGAAGCTTCTTATCTCATTTCCTCATGTCTTTCTCACTCCCTTTTAGCCCCCCCCCTCCCCTCCCCNAAGGAAAAACGGAGGAAGAAACTGTGTTGTGCCAAGTTTCCGACAGTATTGTAACGTATATATAACCAGGCATTGCACTTTGATCGAGAGTGTAACTCCCGTGAAAAGTAAAAGTGTCAGAAAAGAAAACTTTTTGGTCGTGAGAAAGGGATTTGTGGAAGTCTAATGAATAAGAAATGGGCGGTGGAAAGTTTGTCATCCCCTTGAATATTGCAGTGATTTTCCCACCTCAAATCCGGCTGGAAAACACCGACTAAGTACACTATAAAAAATCAATTTGTAGTGCACACTATAAGGCTCGATAATGCGATAAAGTGGGCATAAAGATAGCGTGTGTCGCTTAAAACTGCCAATAAGTCACGGCTCTATTGTATGCTTTTTAAAAGGAGCCTACTTTAGGCTAAGTGCATTTTCACCGAAACTATAGTAAGGGTGAAAGTCGCATGCATGTCCTGCACTAATCCCTACTGAGTCAGTGCAGTGGATGCATACAAATTTCACCCTTACTAGTTTTGTAGTTAGGGTGTTTCTCATTGGGACCGCAGCATGCGTCTCAGTCTATCGGCCTACTTGAAGATATTGGCATAATTAAGGAGGATCGGGAGGCGAGAACTGTACCGAAGTTTCTGTGAATCAAGTGCGCCTACGGGAAAGTCTGTAATTAGGCCTAGGGAAAAGCAAAAATAGAGCGCTAACCATCTTTACACTGCAAGCTCCCCGTGTAATCACCTCCTTGGAAAAGGAGCAGGAAAATGGATCGGGAGACGTCAGTTGCAGGAAATTAAGACCTGCATTGACTCAAACGGAGGCTAATTGAGCCTAAAAGGCACGGGAGCTGAATTGGGCCTCCCTCGTTAATGGCATTAGCAGGCAAGGTGACGAGAAGAGAAGGTAATGAACACCTCAGGGGTAGGGGGGGGGGGATCCCATCCTATTGAATCCACCAGGTAAGGAGGTCACTCCCCAAGAAAGGCCTCCAAGAAATCAGGGGGGAAAAAAATCCGATCAGTATTTCTGAAAACTAAACCTAATATCAGTAACTAATGCTCTAACCATTGTTACTACTATTTAACCATTACTAAATAATTTAACTAATATTTTTACTAATATTAGCTCATATTTAACCACTACCAGCTGCTTTAAGGGTTCATGTCCCTTAAAGGATTTAGTAATGGTTAAATATTAAATATTAATATTACTTAATGTTAGGACATTAGTTAATGTTATAATATTAGTTAATTTACAGATTACTTAATGTTATGATATTAGTTAATGTTGTGATATTAGTTAATGTTGTGATATTAGTTAATGCTAGTTAAATATTAGTTAGTGTTAGGATATTAGTTAATGTTATTAGTTAGTGTTAGGATATTAGTTAATGTTATTAGTTAATGTTAGTCAAACTATTAGTTAATGTTCTTAGTTAATGTTAGTCAAACTATTAGTTAATGTTAGTCAAACTATTAGTTAATGTTAGTCAAACTATTAGTTAATGTTAGGATATTAGTTAATGTTAGGATATTAGTTAATGTTATTAGTTAATGTTAATCAAACTATTAGTTAATAAACACCCATTACTAGCTGCTGTATTATGAACTACAGTAATAGTTCACTAACTACTATCCTAACATCAACTAATATCCTAAATAATTGTTTAGCTAAAGCAATAGTTTTAACTAATTTTAGCTAATATTTTACTCGATTTTAGAGCTGAAATCATGTAAAATGTTAGCTCTAATATTTTATCTGATTTTAACTAATATTCTACCAATTATTTAACCATTATTATTACTTCATATTTTGGCTAATATTTTAAGCTGAAAGTTTCTCCATCCGTTGATGTTTGACACAAAATTCGCAAATATTTGCGAGGTTTAGCGCCCTACTTTTTTTTTTTTGCGAAATGTGACGTCGATATTAGAGTTAGTGTATGGCAGACGTTGGCGGTGCCGACGCGTGCAGGCCGCCGCCTAATCACCCTGGACATTTGGACCATGGCTACTACGAGCAGGGGCTGGCCGCCCATTTCTCTTTATGTAAGTCCGGCACGAAACCAGCGGGCGATTAACAGGGTTGTCAGCCTTTTTGCCTCACCCGGTAGTTTTGCAAAGGCACATATTAAAATTGCGAGGGGGTATAAATAGTATAGCGCCGGAGGGAATAGCCTAAGATTCCAGAGTAAACATGTGTTCATACACATGTCTAATTCCTTTTACATCGCGAAAACCTCCCACTAAAGCGTTACTTTGCCGGGTTAATTAAGCCAAATTAGCGGTTTTGACAAGAGAAGACTAATTAGTACCATTACAGCTCCACCTTCTAGAGAGTGCTGGGGGGGGGGGGGGGGNGGGAGTTGGGTTGATGGGGAAGAGAGGGGGAGATATGTCATCAACATCAGCCTCGTCATCACGACAGTGGTGGGCGGTGTCGTTTTCCAGTGGCGAGAAGAGAAGCGTGCAAGGAAAGTGGATCACAGCCCAGCAAGGGGGCATCAAGCTACTCATTTACTATCTGAAAGTGGAACTATCCCAGAGGCCAACTGCAGAACACACGCATTTTTGCTAGTACAGTGCTGGACATTAATTCCGTCATACTGCTAGCGACATTTTCTGATGCGGCAGACGTGCACATCGAAGAGCCGTGCGAGTAAGAAATGGTAGCCCTTGGGTGACGTCACTGGCTGGGGACAAGCCGTTTCTCCGTCACTCAAGGCCTACCTCTTCTTACTGGCACGGCTCACCGCTTCCATTTGCACTTCTTCCGCATCAGAAAATATCGCAAGCAGTATGACGCGATTAATGTCCAACACTGTACATATTATAGGCCTACTGTATACGATGTGGGTTGAAAATTTTCAAGCTGACGGAAATAGTGATTTTTCCCTGGTGTTACACCCAGTGGAGGATGAGTCCCCTGGACCCCGAGTTGGGTAGTCTGGTCACACTGGGAGGGAATGTTCGGTCCGTCCTCCCCGCTTCTCCCTCCCCCAGTACCAACCAGCATACCCTCCCCCCCTCTTCTCACCTTAATGGGAATGGCGCCAGTCCTAAAAATTTTACGCCTCGCAGTAGGCCACTGTTTCCACTGGACCATTCCCACTCTTTTTTTTTTGTCCAACCCGGGGTCTGTCAGTCGGAGAGAAGTCGGGATTTGTAATCCAGACCGGGCACGTAACATTACGTACCGAGCCCAGCCATGGTTAATATTCATCCATGCAACTCAGCGGAGCGAACGTACAGAGAAAGAGGGAGAGAGAGAGAGAGAGAAATATGTCACTGCCATACCCCACTTTCGACAGAGTTTTAGGTATATATAATTTGTATCGTCCTGGTGGAAACCGAGGTATCGCCCCCTCTACAAAAAAAAAAATTCGGCTAACTAAAATTTAACTCCATAAATTTCAATCACACGGTTACTAAGCGCAGGAGGCGTGAAAAAGCTCCCAAAAAAACTGCAACAACTGTGGTGCAACATCAACAGAAGTTGCCAAAGTTTGTTTAGCAACATGGTGTGTTTATGTGGCTATTATTACGGTCCACTTATGGTCAGCCTGTGCGAACTGCTGGTCTCTACGTGGTTATGCGGGTTTTCTGGGGGGGTTCACTCATTTCCACTAAAATTAATCCCCATCATCAAAATCTTGATATAATTATTATATCAAGATTTTGCATCAAGACTATAGAAGACCAGATGACAAGGTGACTGGTCTTGAAGCAACCCTTCGCACAGGCCCCACGGTGAGGAGGTGTATGTGTGCGTGAAGGGTTGCTTCAAGACCAGGATAAAGTGGCCATAAGAATTTGAGCCCCATAGTACTGTACGTAAATGCTTTAAAAATATTTGTTTTTATAGTCTATGGTCTATGCATTAGGCTCTGTTTTATGGGCAGGCGACTGTCAGGATAAATAGAGAGTTGATATTCTATTCTTTTCGTTTTTGGCTTGCTTTCAGCTCTCCTAAATACCCAGGAGTCTAGCAGTAACCATAAAAACAGGGTAGTTCCAGGAATGGGGAGGGGGTGGGGGCAATTTTTTATGAGCTATTAGTTATTCTTAACGCGACACTAACAGATGGAATAAAGGGGTAGGTAGCAGTCAGTTGAGCCTAGTACATGCTGTCAAGGAAATACTTGATGGGGGTCAAATGTGTACAAATTATGGAAACATGTGTCCAAGTCACAATTTGAGCAATTAAAATATTGAAGTGATGGAATATTTCAGAATTATTTGAAGTAAATTATTGAAACCTATTGAAGATGAATTCTTCCCTCCCCCTGCAGTGTCTGTGTCCATAATTTTTTTTTGAACGCACAGTAGCACCCTGTAGTCCTCCATTTCCAAAATCTTCCCTCAGGCCAGCCTTTCCCCCCATCAGCAGGCATTATCCCCCATCTGTCTTAGCACACCCCCACACACTTGTGGCCTTCTCCACAAAAACCTCTCCAACTTGCAGACATCTATCTGTCCCTCCCTCCCACTCCTCTTTTCCTTTCCTTCCCCCTGGAGGAGGGAAGAGGAGGAGGACAGGCAGCAATCGATGCATTTCCAAGCAGCTCCGCGCTTTTGGGATTCAAACCCACCAACAGCAGGAAATAGCACTCAGCTTTGCCCCATAACGCATTTTGCACTCTCCTCCCTCCATCTTAGAGAGAGATATCCTCTCTAGCAACCTGCTAATAAAGCCATCTGTACTTGTCAGCACCACTTCCATGGAACTAATCCCACACTGTGTGACGCACTATGCTTCCATTAGTCCTCCTCTCTATCTATCTAAAGTGGCCTGCCACACCTCTCCCTCTCCCTCTCTCCAAAGCCTGTCTGCCACATTGACATGTACCGGCTACGTACCGGGGGTACCAATTAAATCATGGCAGGCCCTTTGGCCTCTGGATTCAATAGAGTGGGATTGATTTATGTGGGAACAATGGTGTTTGTCGGATTGGGTGTTATGGGACTCAAATTCGACAAAAAAATTTAACGCACTAATGTAAATAGTTCTATTCGTGAAACACACTTATGTGCAACATTTTACAGTGCAACGTGTCCTAATAATACATACGAGCCAATTGCATGCGAATGTATTGTCGCCTTGGTCGTACATTACCAGGTGTATTTGCATGAATCATTCGGTACGTAGGGAACGCCCTGCTATTTTTGGGGGGTCACATATGATTGTACAGTGTGAAAGTAGTTCATGGTTAAAACTTCCCTCAGTCAGGTGTAAAGTTAAAGCGAAACTGTCCACTGTACAGTGTTGGACATTAATCGCGTCATACTGCTAGCGACATTTTCTGATGCGACGGAAGTGCACATCGAAGTGTGAGCCGTGCGAGTAAGAAAAGGTAGGCCTTGAGTGACTTCACCGACTGCGGGGCAATAGAGAAAAGACTATCCAAGGGCTACCATTTCTTACTCGCACGTCTCGCACTCTATCACTTCGATTTGCATGTCTGCCGCATCAGAAAATGTCGCTAGAAGTATGACGAAATTAATGTCCAGCACTGTATGAGGCATAAAAGGTTCAAGGTGATGATTGGCTTGAATCTGTATCTCACCTAGGTGCATGTAGTATTAGTGTCATCTGGTGTCACCTGGCAAAGTCCGTCGAACTCTAAACCACGCCCATTCACATTTCGCCCTATCTCCCTGCACTTACACCCTGTAGCTCGGTTCCAAAACGATCCGTGGTATATATGCACGTGCCCATGACGGTTTATTCGAGCCGTTACGGGGATTTAGCCTGCCCACCCCCTCCCCTTCCCCGAACCACTTCCCTCGATACATTTTGTCAACAGCCTAAAACTGCTCTCTAATCTGGCGCTTGGTGGCGCGGCCGTAGCACCATGCAAATGGTCGCCTGCAGGCTGGAGACAGCGGCAATTAGCGCCCACGATGCTTTGCAACCCCCTCTTTTCCTGATTAGCGCAACTTTTCATTAAATCTGCTTATGAATAAAGGGGGTCTGGGCCGGAAAGGGATACTTAGAGGGTACGATCGAGCGTGTGCGCTTCGGGACGAGGTTAATTAGAAAACGGAAGGGTAAGAAGCGGGATTTAACTTAGGTACCGTTCCAAAATATAAGCCCAGAAAGGGCAAGAAACGGACTGTCGAACACGATTTTCGTTGCTGAACTTAGGTGTATTCAGCCAATCATAAGCCTCCATCTTTTTTTTTTAACGCTATGTTATTTTAGACCAAACCAGAGTGCTCCAAAAGTAAATCCTGTCTGTAGGGACACCTTTGCCCGACATGTCTTTCGGTGGCAGTAACGTAGAAATAGTGAAGTGTATAAGAAGCTGGTGGAAACCAGTGGGGCGTGTGTCTCAGAAAATGAGTCTGGCCTGGTTTTCCCTTGCCTAGATCGCTTCGGAAGATTGCTAGGATAGAGACTAGAATCCCTAGCAACATTTTCTTCCACCTCTCAGCCTCTCATGCCTTTCATTTCCACTCGCATTGAATCGTGTCTTCTACCAAAAGCAGGATTTGTAGTCGACATTTTTTGTTGTTGTTGTTGAAAAGCACCATGTTGTTGTTGTTGGTTCAGCCGACATCCCAAACAGTAACGCCGTAAACAAGCCGTTTGAATTGAATAGTTCCAACTCGGTTCTTTTAATTCTGGCGGCCCTAATTCTAATTTATTGGTGTTCTGCGCGCCCCACCAGATGATTGGAAGTTGAATTTTTAATCTGCGGTATAATTTCCCAACGGCCGCTTAATCCAATAGGAGCCCCTAAGTTCTTTACGCCTGATTGATTGATTCATGCGCGTTATCTACTAGGGAAAACTAGGATTCTAACAAGTGTTGTGCACGAAACTCGTCTGGTTATGCAAATGAGGGAACTTCTACTTGATATACTATTGGAACAAGTAGCTATTTTAGGAATACGTATTATTCAATAGGAGCGACTTTTCAGTAAATACGATTTTAGTAACAGTGATTTTCAGTAGCTATTTTCAGAATCAGTTCAAGTAATGTCAATTTTAATAACTGATATTTCAGTAACAGCTGTTCTCAATAACAGGGATTTGTGGTAACTATGACTTTCAGTATAATGATTTTCCACAGTAATAGTGACTTTTCAGTAAATCTGTAAGTGATTTTAGTGGCTATTTTCAGTAGTAGGTATTTCAAGTAATAGCGGTTTTAAAAACAGTGATATTTTATTAAATGCTATTTTCAATTAGTGATTTTAGTCATTATTGACTGTCACTAACAATGATTTCTCGCATTTTCAGTTATTTTCAGTAATAGTGGTTTTAATAAATGCTATTTGCAATGCGTGATTTTTAGTCATGACTTTCACTAACAGTGATTTCCCGAATTTTCACTGTTATTTTCAGAAAGAACGGTTTAAATAACTGATATTTTAGTTAATGATATTTTCAATGCATGGTTTTTAGGCATTATGACCACGATTATGACTTTCAGTAGCAGTGATTTCTCGGATTTTCAGTTATTTTTAGTAGCTGTGTTTTTTCCGTAATAGTAGTGATGTTCCAGGAATGAATATTCCCAGTAGTAGCGATTTCCATTCTGGTCCACAGTTATTAGAAAGTGTCAGGTGCTTCTCCAGAAAAAACAGTGCACAAGTTGGAATACATGGTTACATCATTAATCAAGTAACGAGGAGGCGACCCCTCGGTTTCTAATTACCAAGTCTCATTAGGACTATTAATTACTGTGCGCAATGCCGAGGAGCAAATTCCAGCCTCACCACTCGATAAACTACTACCACCATGTTATTAACCGTCCCCCCCCCCCTCTCCACTGGCAATTTTTCCCTATACCCATCGTGTATATATGTACCCAAAAAAAAAGTGTGTGAAATTCTGACCCGTAGAGGAATCCGGGACTGAATGAGCTTGTCCACCCCCCAGCACCCAACCCTTGCCCCTCCTCTGCCCCCGAGAGGCGTCGAGTGCTGAGAGCGCATTTATGCCCCCGGACCAGAGAGCTAATCTGGAGAGCTCCAGCAGAAATGGAATTCCTCTCTCTTTCCCTTTCCCATGGAATTCCTTTCTCTCTTTTTTTCCCAACCAGGCCATCTTGCACCGTTGACCGGGATTTTACAGCACTCGCCAGACGTCCCTGATTCTCTTGGCATTACTGCTAAGCGACACTTGACTTATCGAGTTTTTTCCCTCTCCAAATCCAACTGTCGAAAGGTGGGGAAAAGTTCGCATTAAAAAATGGAGGAGGCTATCATAAAGTTTTACTGGTATTCAAAATCACGTTAGTTTAAAAATTAAGAAAATACAATTTGCGAACTCAAAATCCAAAATTTTCGAGTTTTACCCAGGTTTAGTTACAATGTTTAAAATTTTCATCCATCCTAATTTTTAAGTGTTCTAATGTTTTTAATTTTCTTAAGCTGATATTTTAATTTTATTATATCTTGAATTAGTATATTTTTACATTTTAATTTTATTATATATTTAATTTATTATATTTAACATTTATAATTTTAAATTTTAATTTAATTTTGGTTTTAATTTAATTCTTATATTTTAATTTTGTTTTATATTTTTGATTTATTACTATACTCTATTTAATTTATTATTATTATACTGTATTATTATACTGGGTTTCTCTGACTGGTTTAACATTAGTGTTGGGGTTAAGCAGGGTTGTGTCATGTCTCCCTGGTTATTTAACTTGTACTTAGATGCATGTGTAAGGG
>JYFJ02001638.1:0-79136 GCA_000934665.2 Catajapyx aquilonaris
GCTCGCCCTTTTCTCCAGCCATCTTCCACTCCTACTCCTTGCTTTTCCTGGAGCGACTCTGCCCCACTGCCGCTACACCTTATAGCAGCTACGCTTTCTCAACCATAGCAGTGTAATCATGATCAGTTATGGCCCAAGTATGAATTGGTTCCACACAATGCTCTACATCATGATCTCATTACAATATTATGTGATGTGGAAGTCTCCAGGGAATGTACTTTATGAATATGCTTACGTACATAGGCGGTTGTTATCTGGACAGTCACATGTGTACTTGTGTACACATAAATCAGGGCAGGCTGGGTCTAAACATCGATCGTGGCTATCTGCAGCTGTGCAAGTTTTACAATCCGATGACACCATAGTGATGGTGTACCACACGCATTCCCTGGATTTGTGGGTTTGTGAGCGAACTGCTTTCCAAGTAGCTATACTGACATGCGTTGAACGTCTGCGTCTGCTATGGCCACTCCCTTCTCCCCAGGGTCACCTACATGAGTGCCACCCCCACCCACCTAGACTGGTTAGGGTGGGGGAGGCAACCATGTAGGGGACCCTGCTTCTCCCTACTCAAATCACCTGGGAATTAATTGTTATTTTGAAGCTTCCATGACAACTCCATAATAACATTATAATTATAATTATATAAGTTATACACGATGGAGGTGACGAAAGTGCCAAAGAAGAACCATGGATTAGTCAAGAGTACATTGATCGATTCCCTTCTGGCCAGCAGCAGGTGTGATCCGCCGATGCTGATGGAAAAATTAAATGTGAAGCGCACCGGGAAAAGGTACAGTGGAAGATAGTAGTGAAACTGCGTCATTCCCTCGCAAGGGTGCACTTCAGCCCCGCAATATTATTGCAGGGCTCTATATTGCATTTCTCGCATCTACTAGAAGACCAGCTGAGTCGAATGACACTATTCGTATAGGGTGGAGAAAAATGATAGAATATTGAAATAGCAAGTAATAAACAATCAGTAAATGAAAATGAACCGGTGTTCCTTTGTTGAAACGGCTTTACTTCGGTTGTTGCGTGATGGAATCGTCATGGTAATTTCAAAGGTAATTTGTAGATTATTGAGGACGTTCACCGGCTGCGGCAGCGAAACAAAAGAGTACAATAAAATAACAAGGTACTCTATGTGCGTCCCCAACATTGCCGTCTTGTGGCGCCGTAGATGTTGCGTGAAGCGGCTCTGAAAAGCCACAATAACGTTCGTTGCCCTGCGGCGCCACAAGCCAAACAGTTAATGTTTCGATTACACAACCCGCACAATAAGCGGCCTACTCACTAACGCTGAATTGAACTAAAATCACCACGCAATTTTCATTTATTGATTGCCTGTTACTTGCAGCAATTTCAAAGTTTGATAACTTTTGAACGAATTGTTTCTCATTATTCTCAACCCTACAAAGAGTGTCATTCGGCGCCTCAGCTGGTCGGGTAGATTCAGAAAATATACGGGGTGTATCACATTCACGGGTCAAGCGCGCGCGAGGGAGTGGGGAAAAATCGCAGGGGGCGACAACTCCGGTCGGTTTTTATAAAACAATATTAGACATAAGGCAGTACCGGTAATCAATTTATTTATTGCGGCGTGACGTCACATCCTTTCTGTATTCGAATTGACCGGCGCGGACTGGCAGATTCAGTGGGTTGAACTGGTTGAGCGGCTTTTTAGCCTTATTGCGGGTTGCACTGAAAAAGGCGCTCTCACCGGCAGGGTACTGTACAACGTAGTGTACTACCGCACAGGAGTGTGTTCAGTACCCTGCCGGTGTAGCATGAGAGCGCCTTTTTCAGTGCAACCCGCAAGGCCAAAAAGCTGTTCAAATCAGATTCATTCCATGCTGCATCTGCCAGTCCGCGCCACACAATTCGAACAGAAAGGATGTGACGTCACGCCGTGCGGCCGTAATAAATAAATTTCTAATCGTTTTCTCAAACCGACCGGGGTTGTCGCCACCTACGATTTTTCCCCACCCCCTCGCGCGCGCTTGACCCGTGACTCTGAAACACCCTGTATAGTGTAGAAACCTGCAATATGTTTGCGTGGCTCAAGCTTGGGACGCACACAGGGCCACCACATGGCTGTTTACATTTGTGAGGGTGGAATTCAGTGCTGCACTTGTTATTATTTAGGAGAATACAGTAAAACTTCCATAATAAGGCGAACTTCCCTAAGTCGAAGAAAATTATGAGCTTGGTTGGTCACAATGTAAATAAATTAGGAAATAAACTTCCCTAACTCGAATTTCTACAACTCGAAGTTCTCCATAACTCGAAGTGCAGGCAGGGCTTTACCATGGGATATCAATGCATTTTCAGTCTCCCTAAGAAGTCCAAGTTCATGTTGGCGAGTACGGAACATTTTCTCATTTCCCAGCCGAAGGGTAGAGAGTAGGCCACATGTACAGAAAGGCTCAATTTCTTGATCTCCGTCTACCAGACGTACCGAAAGAAGTCTTTGACGCGATCGTTGTGACAATTGAATCCTTGAATCTAAGAGTAGGCAAATGTCCGTATCCGAGTTTTTAAATACAACAAAACAACGAGGAACCTTGTAAGTGTGATAGTGACAGTTATATTTAAGTTGCGGACACCTTTCGTCGCCGGATATAAAGGTAGGCTTCCTATAGAGTTCTGTGCTTAAAAAATAAATTCCATTCTTCTCTAACTCGAATCTTCTATAACTCAAGTTTTTTCCCCCAGTCCCATGGAGATTCGACTTACAGAAGTTTTACTGTATTTGGACCTTGGGTGTACTGGGTCAGCCCTGACCGAGCCCTTCATGCCATTTATCATTAATATTGTTGCTGATTAACAATCAAAGGTGCACACTGCACATATTATTGGATGCAACATTCCTGCATGCTTCTGGCTTTGATCTGGGCTCAAAATTGTTCTTGACAAGCTGCCACCACTATAGCACTCCTGTTCATTTACCTCCTCACTTGTTTGCATGATACAGTGACCTGTCCCAGGCCTTCTGGTCAGTGGCCCACAACCAGCGAGAAGAGGAAGACCATGTGCCAGACCCATGTGTTCCAGCTTGCATGTTCTGGACCAGAAGCAACGTTTCTCTGTGGCTCCGAACCATTGGATATCCTCAATATGTGGTGAGCTTGATGATGGTCATGATGATCATGATAACATGTTGGTTATTATGATAATGGTGATCTTTCTTCCCATCAGAGAACTTTCTCTGCAAACTTCATCGATGGTAGGAAGCTCATGTGGTTGGATGCATGCAAGCTTATCAAGATGGGGATTTGTGACTTTGATGATGTCAAGGTAAGCCATCTCATTGATTTCTTATTGGAGTGGTTGAAGGAAGGGTAAAAAGTCTGCATTGTTTTGAATGGCTTTCCTGCACACATGGCGCGCGTTCCTTTCCTAGAATCTGACTGCGGCCGTCCGGTTCTTGTCGAAGGAGTTTAATGACGACAGGGAACGCAGCATCGCCCTTCCGACCCTGACCCCACGGACCGCCTTCCTCCGCATCAGGAGCCGCATCCACAAGAAGCCAATGGTGTTCAAGTGCTTCCTCCGCAAGGAAGGCTACGATGGTGCCAGGGGTTGCTCCACAGAAGGCTGGTTGGCTCCTCCAACCAGGTGCTGCATATTTGCCCCGAAATTCATCCCAGAGCTATACATGTCTAAGTCGCCGGAGATACCTGACATCTCACCAGCCCTCATGCTTTGCCCTCGTTGCATCAGGGAACAAGCAAGAGGGAATAAAGACCTCTCAGTGTTCAGGTATCCCTGGCAGCAGCCACCCTGGCAGCATCCAGCACTCAGCGCACTGACACCTCCAAGCTGGTCACCACCAACCGTCTCATCTCGCAAGAGAGACACTTCCTGGAACAATAGGTCCACATTGCTATCCCACTTATACCTGCTCAATCACCCGGACACACCTCTTTCCCAGTACGGACGGCTATGCCGGACTCGCAATGGAACCCTTCCAGAGTTGTGAGAAATTTTTAGTGACGCCAATCATGACTAATGGAGTGTTGCAAATTGTCATATCAAAGCTATCCAACACCATAATAATTATAGCATTGGAATTTATTAATCAGGAATAAGGAGGATCCTGCAATTCATGCAGGTTACTGGTAGAGCCATAACATTTAATATGCCTATAACGCTGAGATATGAAAATGTGCACCTCCTTTCACAAAATCCGCAGGAAATATTGTGCCGTAATAAAAATTTCCAAACGTGACCAATGTACTCGTCTTCTCTGTGAAATGTCATTGCCCGAAGCTGATCAACTGAGGAGCTTGCAAGCAAATCCAGATAAATCCACTCCGGCGCGAAAATAATCTGGCAACGCTGGAGGCATGCTTCACAAGTATTCTTAGATCGTGCTTCACACAATTCCTTTCCATTGACATGAAGTTTAAAGTACAACCACACATTTCCACCGAATATATCTGAGCCATGGGAAAAATGCCATTTCAAGCAGATCATCAGATACGTTTATGAATCACTTATTATTTGCCCGTCCTGAAAATTGTCAAATTTCGGATTTATCTGGATTTTCTTGCAAGCTCCTCAACTATCATTGACATTTTTAAAGCAAAAATTCTTACATTCCATTGTCTATAATATAATTTGTCACTCCCAACTTTCACGGCATATACAGCCATACACGTAAGCAATGAGAGCGTAAAACCATGAAATGTGAGAATATCTGAATGGTTCGTATTCATAACGTGAACATGAACCTCTTTAATATGTAATGAGTTTATAATACTGTGAGTGAGATAAGCCATTATGGGCACATGTCATGTACAGTACAGTAAAACTTCTATAAGTCGACGTTCTCAATAAGTCGAAGAAAATGATGAGCTTGGTTCGTTGGTTGGTCACAATGTAAAATCATAGTTTGAAATAAACTTCCCTAACTCGAAGTGCAGGCAGGCCCTTATACGATGGGATATCAATGCATTTTCAGTCTCCCTAGAAGTCCAAGTTCATGTTGGCGAGGACGGAAAATTGTCTCATTTCCCAGCCGAAGGGTCAAGAGTAGGCCACAGCATGTACAGAAAGGCTCAATTTACTGATCTCCGTCTACCAGACATACCGAAAGAAGTGTTTGACTCGATTGTGACAATTGAATCCTTGAATGTAAGAGTAGGCAAATGTCCGTAACGGAGATTTTATTTTACAGCACAACAACGAGTAACATTGTAAGTGTGATAGTGACAGCTATTTTTAAGTTTTGAACGCCTTTCGTCGCTGGATATAAAGGTAGGCTTCCTTATAGAGTTCTGTGCTTAAAAAGTCCAAACATCTCTAACTCGAAGTTTTTCCCGGTCCCATGCGGAGATTCGACTTACAGAAGTTTCACTGTATTTATTTTACATAACAAATTGGTTTCCATTGCAATAAGAGAGGATCTAGATCCGACGCCAGTTGCAATAAGCTCACTGGTTCCGTCAGGCTTGTCGAAAAATTACGAAATACATCGACCAAAAATGGGCATTTTGCGATTTTTTTTCCACTCTTATAGGCGGCCCAAGAAAAGAAAAATTCACAGCTCTATTGTTATAAGATATCATTTATTGGTTTTCATTTTAAATAGGCGTGTCCTGCCTTCTTTTCTGGCTAATTTCTTTTGCTCTTATTATTTAAAAGTGCATCGAACCCCACACAATAATGTCTCTAGCTCGGGAATATAATGTGTTATTGTATCCTCACATACTTTCCCTAACCAGATTCATTATCCGGGTATTCTGTAGCTCCAAAGGTGGGCATGAACTCGAAACATGAGAAGCAATTATTTGCCATATCCCACCGATCATAATGTATACAGTATACCCAGAACAATACCTAATTATTGAACCTCAGTTTCCATTGTCGGAAACAGCATTTAAATATCTGGACAAACTAGACAAACTATAGCTGGGCATTAGGAAGCTTCCATGACAACATTACATACATACTATGGGGGTGCCAAAGAAGGGTTCCAATAATTACCATGCAGGAGTCAAGAGTGAATTGGTCGATTCCCTACTGGCCAGCAGCAGGTTTGGCCCGCCGCTGATGGAGAAATGTAAGGTGGTGCGCACCGGAAAAAGGTACAGTGGAAATGAAGCTGCGTAAGTGCTGGGTATATCCTTGCATGCCTCTGGCGAATTTGATGATAATTATTATGGCCTCACATATATTGCTCTTGACAAGTTTGCATCACTTGCTTACATGAAACAGAGACCTGTCCCAGGTCTTTTGGTCAGTGGCGCACAACCAGCGAGAAGACGAAGACCATGTGCCAGACCCATGTGTCCCACCTTGCATGTTCTGGGACCAAGACGAAGTTGCTTCCTGGCTCAAAGACGTCGGATATCCTCAATATGAGGTGCGCCTAATTAATTAATTAATTAATTAATTAATAACAATAAAGTTTTTTTTCCATCAGGAAATTTTCAGTGCAAACATCATCGATGGTAGGAAGCTTATGTGGGTGGATGCAAGCAAGCTTATCAAGATGGGGATTAGTAACTTTGATCATGTGAGGGTAAGCTTTGACTTGGAGTGGTTGAAGGAAGAGCTAAAAGTTTTTGAATGGCTTTCCTCCTGCACATTCATTTCCCAGGATCTGAGTGCGGCCATTCGCTTCTTAATAAAGGACTTTAACGAAGAAAAGGAACGCAGCGTGGCCGTTCCACCGCTGCCCCCACGGACCGCCTTCCTCCGCATCAGGAGTCGCACCCACAAGAACCCCATGGTGTACAAGTGCTTCCTCCGCAAGGAAGGCTACGATGGTGTCAGGGGTTGCTCCATACAAGAAAGCTTTCCTCTCCCCACCAGGTGCTGCATATTTGCCTCTAGATTCATCCCAGAGCAATACACGCCACCTACGCTGGATGAGACACCGCCTGCTGACACGCCGCCATACGACCGGCGTTGCTCTCGTTGCATCAGGGAACAAGGAGACATTTCAGTAACCAGGGCCCGGTGGCAGCAGCCAGCAGCCAAGCCACTCGGCCGCTTGCCTCATCCACACTGGTCACCAGCAGCCTGCTCCTCTGTCACTGGAACAATAGGTCCAGATGGCTGTCCCAGTCAAGATATTCATCCCCAAGTTCATCCCCTGGGTATAACTCGTCTCCTCTCCAACCCCAGTACTGACAACATACTATGCCTGACTCCCAATGGAACCCTTCCAGAGAAGTGAGAAATTTTTAGTGAAGCCAATCAAGTCTCGTGTCGCAAATTGTCATATCAAAGCTACCCAACACCATAGCATTGGAATTACGTATTACTCAGAAAGAAGGATCCCGCATTTCACGCAGGTTACTGACAGAGTAATAGCATTTCATATGCTCAACATGCTGTGATATGAGCCCTTTACCCATGAAAATGTGCTCCGCATTTTACAAAATCCTTAGCATACAATATTGTGCCTTAATAAAAATTTTCAACCGTGTACAGTGCTATATCATTGCCATTTTAAATTACAACCAAAATGCTAACATTCCATTGCCTAAGTCACCTCCAACTTTCCAGGCATCTATGAACGCGTATATAAGCAATGAGAGCCAATATAATGTTAGAAAATCTGAATAGGTCGTGTTCACAACATGACCATGAACATATGCTTAACAAAAGGTCAATAACTTGTTGTGGGCTTACTTAGGGTGGTCGGTAAATGGCTCACAAGCTTCCATATTGACACTTGTTGTTTCTTCCAAAGTCTGCTGCAGGGTCACAAACTTCTCCCTCCAAGTCTCCTCCAACTGCATGATGATTCTTGTTTGCGACAACTCCAGGTCTCTCTGGAGTTTCCCAAGCTGGTCATCCAATAGCGCGGACAACTGTTCGATAGTAGCCATTACCACTGTGAAATGGGTACTTTTAACCTAAGTCGGGCCTTAGTTACTGCGGCCAACTTTACCTCTGAAAACAGGGGAGCTGTTTTTAAACACGACCTGTTCATCTCACAGCTCGGGCGTGTGCCATAATCCAGTAATAACAATGTACAAAACGTAAGGGGTGCAATTTTCGTCCCACTGGTAGGTACTACTAACTTAGCAGTGCCAGTCTTGGCAGTGTGTGTGGTACTGCGAAGTTAGCAGTACCTAGCAGTGGGACGAAAGTTCCACCCAAGCCCTTTACAGACTAGACATATGAACAAGGGCACCCATTTCCCGTTATAATCTTTGTACAACTTCAGGGTTGATTTATTATTATCAGTGGAAGATTCAGAGGAATGGTAACAGAATGTGCCAAGACATGCACGGTCCAGCATATGCACTAGGTACACACACCCATCACTGCCTGAAGAGTGGCTCCACCGCACGGAGAAATGAGTCGTGGAACTCCTTGTCTGAGAATCGATCAACAGATGCTCTGAAAACATTGGATTGACGTTGAACATTGGAAATGCAAGAAAATCTTGGCACGTCCTACAGTGAAGCACCGGGTACCCACCTGGCCTTCTCCTTGAGGGCCTTCCTCTCCTGAGGCCTCATCCTCATGGCTATGCCTATGGCCCTGGCATACTCCCACTCGTCAGAGGCCAGGAACCCATTCCTAGCCCCCTCACTCTCCACGACAATGTCTGCCAGAGGACCTCCAGACCTGTGGGCAATCATCACAAGACCAGCCGCCATGCACTCCACAACGCCTGGTGACAAACAGGCAATCAACCGGCGCAATAAGACAAATCCACTCATAGCAAGGACAGCCTGGTTTACCTATTCCAAAGTGCTCGTTCCACATTGTGTGCATTCCAAGCGTGGCAGCCTCCATCTCCTGCATGACCTGAGGGAAAGGCAGGTTGACCTTGAACTCCACATTGTCCTCCACGGACATGTGCTTGCACAGGTCTTGCATGTCCTTGACCCGCACTTCGTCCCACTTGTCCCTGCAGCCACCAATCAGCACCAGCTTGGTCCTGTCCCACTCCTCCTCGCTCACCATCTGCCGGAGCTCGTACATGCTGCGAATCTGCATTGGGTGGTCCTTCTCAGGCCGGAACTGGGCTATTGACACAATGCGTGTGGTGTCCTTCTCTGTGTCATCTGATAGTGGGATGCACTTGAATGCATCCACATTACAAGGAGGATACACCTGCAGCAAGACGTACATTTTTAAATGTCTAAGGGCCAGTTTCACCAAGCCAAGTTTTGATAAAAACCCCGGTTCTTATGCAAAATCCCTATTCTATTTGCAGGTCATATAAGTCTGGTCACTCCTACCCACCCCCTGGCGGGGCGTTTTGCAGTGGGTGCTCACCTGAGAGCGCCATGAGACATTTCGGAGCCCAGGTAAATGCGACCCTACCGGACTAGGCTGAACTTTATAGGTACGAAAGGGGAGGGCTACATTGGGGGGCCCAACATGGCCGCCAGCGCTTCCCTTCCGTACCTATAAAGTTCAGCCTAGTCTGGTAGGGTCGCCACTTACCTGGTCTCCGACATGTCTCATGGCGCTCTCAGGTGAGCACCCGCTGCAAAATGCCTCGGCAGGCGATAACGCCAGAATGTAGTATAAGTGTCCGGGGGCTGCTGCGGCCCAATATGATTGCATCCCCATGAATTTAACTAAACACTTATTATACCTGCTGACCTTGTGTGTTCTCTCAGGAATCCCCCACAACCTGAGTATGTGATCCTCCGTCCAGGAAGAGTTGACCATGACTATGTGTGCAGCTCGTCCGCAAGCCCCGTACACCTGCGCGAAGAGCCTGTAGTAGGCCATCTTTCCAGCCTTGAGGATGGGGCTGCGCTGCCATAGGGACGGTGGCCCCCCAGAACCGCCCTTGGGGCCACCCTGGGCCAGGCGGGTGAGCATGTCGGTGCTGACAGTGGGGTAGTGCACGTAGCATCCAACCTTGCATCCAGGCACAAGGTGGCGGAAAACAGGCAGTGTGAAGGAGTACCCCATGGTGTCTATGTACACGTCAGGAACCAGCTTGAACACAGCCTCCAGAGCCAGCCACATGGACCCCAAGCTCTGGCCCAGCAGGGTGGCGTACGGGTAGCGCGACGCTTCCACCCAGCGGCGCCGCGTCAGGTACACAAACTCAACCTGCGTGACATCGCAATGAAGATCGGACTACCGAACGCAACAGGCCCACTCACATCCTCGTTCCCGACGCTGATCCCGAACCTCTTCCTGGCCTTTGTGAGTATCTCCTCTGGATGCACGTGCACGTCCCCGGTGTACACGGCCAGGCGGGCACCAGGGTACTTCTCCCTGAGGCATCCCACGGCCACCCACAGGACCCTCTCTCCGCCACCTCCTGCGTCGCAGTACGGATGGAATATACCAACAGTCAGGTGGGGGTTTGACTCCTTCTGGGCCAAACGCCGCTTGTGCAGGTCCTAACAATATTTAATAATATTTAATAAAGGGTGTTCAGAGTGTGTGGTGGTTGTTTAGTTACCCTCCTGATGATCCAGGCTACGAGGGCGGCTAGGATGGCCAGCAGGGTTCCAGAGCAGGCGCAACCCACCACAGCACCTACCACCACGCTGCTCCATACCACCAGGGGCGGCATGGCCAAGGGCAGGCACCCGAGGCAGGCACTGGAGAAGAAATGAGAGGGAAGTCTCCAGCCAGCTGCAGAAGAACTTCTTTTCCTATTCCATTCCAGGCAGAGAGAGATTGCCGATAGTTGTGATAGCAGCACACGATCGATGCTGAGGACGATTGAGAGTAGCGCAGATCGATCCCATCGGGCGGATACCGTATCCGACGACAACCGTATCAGTCAGTTTTGCGCAATCAACAATTATTCATTATTTTCGAGTAACCACGGTGCCGCACTGGGTGCTCGTTCAAGATTTACACAAGTGAGAAGCATCATCTGAAGGTCCCCAGACATGGACCAAAAGCAAAACTCATCATCCAGCAGGCTCTCTACTATACCAGTAATAAGCAGCAGCAGCTGCAACGTACAAACCAACAAGACTATTATATTCATACCTTTTTAAATACCCTTGTTAATTATGATTCAGGAGAGACCTCAGCTGCAGCGGTGGCAGCAGCGGTCAAGACGCAAGAGACTTGGGGCCCTACTGAGCCCCGTGCGGGAAGGAACGACTGAAAGGGTGAGACTATAACTGCGCTGATTTCGGGGCAATAAACTGAATATAATTATATTCGCCTCAATATACTCAGGATGACTCCGGATCAACTGTCAGCTACGCAGAATCAAGCCCCAAATCTGGCAAGTCACCACAAGGGTCGCAGTCAACACTACCGGCCAGCAATATTAGGCCAGGAAGCAGCAGCAGGAGGTTAGGTAGCTCGTCCAGTTCAAGCAGCACGGGCTCAGTTTCATACAGGAAAAGCTACTCTGGCTCGTCCGTGGAACACATTTACCATGGGAGGGCAGACTCCATCACGTCCAGCTCTCTGGACAGCGAGCCTGAGACAGGCAGTGAGGCACCCAGGACCCCACCGTCGCCCACAGCAGCAGGTCAGGTTGGACCGAGTAGCCCGAAGCAACTAGTCAAAATAATGGAAAGCTTGGTGAGACGCTTCTTTGCTTATTATTTTGTTATCTAGGTTTTCACCTCTTCAATTATCCCGCACCAACAGCAGCCTCGTCCAGAGCCACCCACCAAAACTGCAATGCTGCTGCAGCCTCTGAGCTCATTGAGCATGGGATCATCTGAGAAGCTGGTGCAGTTGCTGTCCGTTAAGGAAGGTGGAAAGCTGGCCATGAGTCCACCACCCAAGCCCTCACCACGGCCAATGCCTGAGATGACCGCCAGCAACTTAGATGCTGGCGGCCAACAGTCACTGGGGGACTTGCCAGAGACAAGCTCAGAAGAACAGATGAGGCGGCTGCAGCAGCGACTCTTCCACGCCACCTTGGAGCTCCACCAGGCAGGATCCTCCATGCAGCAAAGAATTATGGTAAGCATGGGGGCAATAAATCTGCAAATTTCAACGACACAGTTACCTTGCACAGGATGACATCCGTGCATGGAAGGAGGAGATGAACCGGCACTACCAGAAGAAGCTCGGTCTGCAGTCCTTCTCCCTCAGGAAAAAGGTTCTGTCGATGCAGACTGTCCTGGACTTTCACGAGATCAATCTTACCACGATGCAGTGTTTCCTCAAATCCGTGGAACAGAACAATGATGACGATATTGCACGAGTGTACCTGGCCAAGTGGCGAGAATGTGTGACTCGCAGGAAGGTTCAGGAGAGACTTGAGCAGGCCAGTAATGCCGGCATTCTCAACGCAGCCTTCTTAACTGAATTTGTGCATGATTCTAGTACCTGGAGATAGTAATGAGAGGCTTCTACGAGCGCAAGCTGAAGCGCCGTATATTCAAAGCCTTCTGTAAGCACTGTCTGGACTCGTGTCAAAGACGTTTTGACGAAATGTGCTTGGAAGAGGCTCAGGCTATCTGCGCAGTCAAGACCCAGAGATCACGGCAATCGAGAGTTTCGGTAAAAAGGGCTGGGGTCACTTGTTAGTAGCGAGTAAGTCATGACACACTTGAAATGCTGGCAGGTCGACCTCCAGTTGCAAGGGGTTGTTGACGAGACTAGTCAAATTACGAGAGAGACCAGCGTGTTCAAAAATGCGGTGCAAGAGTGCATCCTGACTGGTGTGGACAAGATGGGATGGGATTTGATAGGCCTGCTGGAAGGTAAGAAGATTGGGCACCAGCATGGAAACAACTGCAGCTGCCCCCTTGGCTGCGACTGCACCTCAGATAGGTAAAACACTCTGCACAGGCAATCATGCTGTGCTGGTATGATCATACACTTTGAAATTCAGGTTGAGTTCAGGTCACCTGCAGCCACACCTGCAGCCAGACCTGCAGTCACACCTGAAGCAGCCTTCAGCGGACGACTCCCTGGAGCAGCTGTTTGAGATTGTAGCCCCTCGCCAAGTACCTACGGGGTACATGAACCGGTACCAAAGGCCACTGGCAGACAACACCAGGAGATTTTACCACATCCCGGAGTTGTGTCAGCATGTGCCTCCGCCCCACATCCATTCAAAATACCACCAGAATTGCACCCGACCAGAGATCGGGATCTCCAGAAAATTCCTGCCCGAACTCCCAAGAGTCGCAGTCACCGTCCACAGACCCGATCCAAATAGAGTGCGCATCATGGACTACACAGTCCGAAACCCTCTCGACTACTACTAGTCCTAAATCCGATTGCTCACAGGCACCCTGATAAGAGTTGGGCAACTCAAAACTTCTCGTTCTGTCAAGGGATGAGCAACAATGTATGGAAAGACCTTGCCTGCTTGAATATACGCCCATTTATTATACATATGGTATACTCTTATACATTCAGGTACATTAAAAATATATTTACTGCAACACTCTGTCTTTCAAATGGCCAATAATGACAAGCCTTCCTGCGTGTGCAGCACACCCTGTATACCCCAGCTCATCACATGATACAAATTGTACAGGTCTAACATCTGACGACAACAATATTGATAATACTGTTAACGTCTGACAACAACAATACTGATAATACTGTCTACATCTCTTGACGACAAGTACCACTGTGACATTACGGCAGAGTTTACTGTTCTTGCAGGAGTTCAATGCAACATTCGCAGCAATACATATGGCAGCGTGTAACTGCCGTGCTGCTGGTACAGCTAAGTGCTATTGGCCCTTACCTTACGATGCCCTTTGTGCCTAACTGGCAGTGTCAAATGCGTCTTCTGGTGCGTCTTCAAATGTATCGATTGGCTAAACTTCTTGTGGCAGTGGGCGCAACTGTAGGGCCTCTCGCCAGTGTGTACTCGCATGTGAATCTTCAGGTCGGACAGCTGGCAGCATCTTTTATGGCACACTTGGCAGAGGTACGGATTCTGTTCGGCGTGCACCTTCATATGCGTCTTCAAGCTACCTGCCATCTTAAACTTCTTCCCGCAGTCCGGGCAGACGTGCGGCTTCTCTACTAAATGCGTCATCTTGTGGCGAGTCAAGTCGGAGTTCTTCCTGAACTGCTTCTGGCACACAGGGCAACTGTATGGCTTCTCATCCAGGTGTATCATCATGTGAGATTTTAGTGCGAATGGCTTGGTGAATGTCTTCTGGCAGACGTCGCACTCGAATGGCCTTTCGCCAGTGTGCAACCGCATGTGACCTTCAAGGTCACATCGCCGAAAAAACCTCTTCTGGCACAGGTCGCATTCATAATATGACCTCTCTTTCGGATGTGTTTTCATGTGGCATCGCAATGGATGCAAGTAATTGAACTCTGCGTGGCAGACGGGGCAACGGAATCGCTTCTCCCTCGTGTGCACGTCCGTATGTTCTCTCAAAGCAGACGCAAGACAAAACTGTTGGTGGCACACATGGCACTCGCATGCCTTGACCCTCAGTCCAGTCGACTTCTCTTCATCAGGCTTCTCCGGCCCTGCCTGCAATGCACATTGAAATATCAGGTACGTCAAGTCCGTACTGTATGGCTATGACGTACCTGACTGCTGCCTGCAGAGCTAACGGCTAAGGGGTCGTCTGCATCTTCCCAAACCATGGGCACGTGGGCTACCATCTGTTCCACTTCCTCCTTAACCCTGCACGGAGCTTCCTGTTTGACTTCTAGGGCATCTTGGTCCAGTTCTTCCTTCACCAACCTCAGCTTCCATGTCTCCTCAGTTGTGATCTCGTCTTCATCCAGCTCCATCTTGACTCTCAGCCGTGGTAACTGACTGGTCCTAAGAACAAGGCGTATCATCAAGACCATGGTATCATGCAACGCTGCATTGGAGCAGCGGCTCAGGGACTCACCCGGGCATGGGTCCCGCCAACAGCTGCCTAAGCATACTTGAAGCTGAGGATGTCCCAGATCAATTAGAAGTGGCCACAGAGTGGCAGCAAGTGGCCTCCATCTTGAAAACAGCTGCTCATGAGGGTGCATTCTGGTGGGCGCCCCTCTGTCTACAACAGCTACTGATTCAAAAGGGGTACAAACTATTGATGAGAGCACGAGACACTACCAATTATTAATCTGTATCCGTTACGGATGAAACCGCAGCCTGAATTGGCTAGGAAGCAATGGAAATGAAACATGGACATCCCTGTGTAAGTCTCTCCGAGACCCAAATTATTGCGATTTATTCCAACACGGCTAGCAATCATCAACGTCTTGTGCTCCATAAAGAGTAGAAGGGGACCAAAAAAACACTTCTATGGAAGGGCTGCTTGTTACTTTCCTTTAAATACAATAATTAAGGCTCTCTGTTACTTTTTGGTGGACCACTAAAACCCTCACGGAAAACAATAAATAAGTAGCAACCAAAAACACTTTTGTGCCCACATCGTTCCAAGCAGCTCGGAACAGTCGTTGTGCTCAAGACTCCGTCCCCTGCGTCTCCTCTCGCTGGAGGAATGCAGGGGCCCAGTGTTGGGAAGAGGCAGCGGTCGAGGAAAACAAAGCAAACGTGCTGACTAGCCAAGCGAGAACGGCAGGTGGGTGTGAAGCATTCCAAACTTGCGCTAACATCAGCCCACCTGCCCCCAACACCAGGGCACTCCCGCTCCAGCCAGCCTGCTGATTAGGCGAGGCAATAAACCAGTCCAAATAAGATGCCTCCACAGCCAAAGCTACGGAATCATCTACAGCTCCCCCGACAAAATGGTCGTTGCAGGTTGGACCACACAACCTCTGAGCAGGGGGCCAGAGGGATAAGATAAATCTAAAAATAATAACATGGCGAGGAGGCATACCCTCAACCTGCTCAGCACAACCCCAACTATAACCCCCTTCCCCGATTCCCCCTGACACACAGCACACACACACACACAAACACAGAGCAGTGCCATGTTAACGCAGACAAGTCCTTTTCAATGCCAACGCTGCTGCACCAACAAGAGTCGCCAGCAACTCTCGTCCCTCCACCAGCTCCTCCACACGCATACCAATCTGCCACGTAGCACACAACGGCACCACAACCTACTTTCCGTACTCTTCTCATCCACTGCCACCACGCACTACACACTGTCATCTGAAAAGAGAGGAAACACAGGCTGATCAAAGCTTTTCAACACAACAATCACGAGTGCCTCCCAGACAAGGATTTGGATGTGCTCTCCGACCTACACCAAACTCACCGTGATACCACCATTTGGTCTTCTTTGGGTTCTTGCTGCATGTCTTGACGTAGAAGGTATTATCTGGAGGTCTTTTCTGTGGAGAGAAACAAGTAGTGCCATTTTCACCAGCCCGGCCAGTAAGGCTGAGGGAGAGTAAACGCACCTTCTCCTTGCAGCTGCTGAGCATGGAGACGATGGACAGGCAGACGGACTGGACGGAGAGTGCTGGCGACCAGTCATCAGTCAGAATGGAAAGGCAGATGTGACCATTTGAGTATACGTGTGGGTGAACCGGGATGTTGGGTCCAACGAAGGTCACTTCTGGGGAATCAAACGGGTACTTGTTGCCAAACTTGAACTGGAGTTGGAACTTCTCCCCCTCGTACAAGGTGCCTGCTGCTCCCTCCATGTTGATTATCCACCTGAAATTGGCCACGTTAGTGATGTATTGCGATTGCACAGGTGGGAAGAAGCCACTTACTGGGTAAGGTTGCGGCTGCTAGCATCTGCATCCACCAGGACTCCTGGGGGGGGCTCCTTCAGCAGGGACATCAGCTCCTTCTGCAGCCGCCTCTGCAAAGTCACACGAAAACAGGAAATATTATCAGCAGGTCTTGCAGTGCTTTCTCGCACAGTGCATCACAAGTTGGCCTGCCTGCCTTCCCTCACCACGTTGGCAATGGCCAGCCGAGTGGCATCGTTGTCTTCCTTTTTTTCCTTGCTGGCTCCAGGTATGTTCAGCTGTGACTGTGGCATGGGAGGCTTAGTTGACATGGTTGTGACTGTCCATTCGCTTTTGTCGCCTCCACCTTTTACTCCTCCCCTTTTCTTAGCCACAGCCTTTCTGGCAGGCATCTTGAACTTTCTAGCTTTGCCCACGCTCAACTTTGTTGCCTTTGACCGACCCTTTGCACCTCTCCTACCAGGAGTGCCTCCCGCAGCAGCTGGGAAGGGCGAGCGGCTAACGGACTGACCCTTCCTGGGACGCTTCGCTCCTTTGGTCCGTTCCTCCCTCACCTCCCATTCCCCCTCATCCTCACGCAACCTTTTCCTTGGCATGACTCGGGTCAGGCTGCTTGCCATCAGTTAACAAGTCTAGTGCAGTAGTAGTGCAGGGGCAATGGCAGGCAGGCAGGCCAATAAAAAATGAAGTGCTTGGCCCTGAAGCTCAAGCTCAACTGGCCAGCACATCTACTCTGTACAAATGCTAAAATAACTCATAGCAGGAGGGGGGAAATGGGGTCCTGAACTAATGGGGACACTTGCACAGAGTTTGAGGGAAGGCAAGGTCAGATGGGGCAGTACATTTAATGCACTTATTCAAAGAAATGCCATGCAGCAGTGCTAACTGAATGGTCAAATGAGAATGGGCAGGGTGCTAGCATTGGTCAAAGGACACAATCAGGGGTAGTCCTGGGACTAATGGACACCTCCTCAGAACCTATCCCTGACGTAAATTACCTCTGCAGGAGTAAGAGAAGTCATCTGAGTTGGGAGACTGGTGTAGCTCCCAACTTCTGGCTCCTCTACTGCCTGCTGCTGCTGCTGCGTCTGCTGCTGCCCACCGACCTGTCCGGCCCCCGTCTCAGCTTGCTTGCTTGGCTGGTGGGCCAGTTGGATAACCAGGTTCTGTCCAGATGGCCTGGATGAGCTTGCTTCGGCTCAGCACAGGATTGGAAGGATGCTTCTTTGGAAACCCAACCTGGCTGGGCGTAAGTCACTGCTGGGAATGTCCTGGCATCAACAGCGTTGGCAAGGGTGTTCTACCACAGTGCACAACATCCAGCACTGCATGAAGAGAAAGTCAATACTGAGTAACCAAAGTAATCAGTTTTAATAACGTCATTTGCAGCCACCAACTGGCAGGCACATAGACACTGAAAAAATGGCTCTGATATGTGTCCTTATTCTAATTGTGTGGGTACCCTCATGCAGGGCCGTACATATACATTTGTCGCGGGTAGGCCCCCCCTCTCCCCACCAATTCCTTCCGTAACGTTAATACGCAGAATGATCATACAGGTAATACAGGCGCATAGGCAGGAAAAATTTTGGGAGGGGGGGGGGAATGGCAAATAAGGAAAGCGCAAATTTTTTGTGTTCAAGGTCACACAAGCTACTGGGAGATTTGAATGGGCGTGTAGGCCTATTTGATGAAATTGAACTGGGTTCAGTGGGGCTTAACATCGGCCTATTTCTGCCTCTAAGGCTCAACACCGACGCCAGGGGGTGGTCCTTCTCCTGGAAATTTGGCCACTCTGGGGATCTTTAACGTGCACTCGCACAAGCACACGGGACCGATGGCTTTACTTCCCCTCTGAAGGAAGGCGCACTCTCACTTTTCTACCACCCGGAGAAAAGTCACCGACGTCGGCCGGGTTCGAACCCACAACCTTGAGACGACGATGAAATTGAACTGGAATGACCCCCGGGAATGCAACTCAGCCACAATTTTTCCACAGTACCAGAGACAATTTTGCCCCCCCAAATTTGCCGCCCCTAAAAATTTGTCTCTAGGCAGTTGCCTACTTTGCCTATTGGGAAATTCGGACCCGCCCTCATGGATCACATCCCCCCCCAATTGTTCGCTTGCTACATGTGGACCCTGTACATTAAGTTCCTGCTAGCTTCACAACAAAAGCAGGACGTCGCATAAAGCTGGTTTATTGGTGAGGCAATGTGAAGAGCAAATTGAGGATAATTCACACACAAGCTGGGTTCTGCTCTCTTATCATAAAGCACAGGCAGGTTTCCTCTCCAGCATGCTGCGGAGCCAAATAGACCCCGACCACTGCAGGAGAGCCTAAACATTGGCAGGGAGTAATAATTTGAAATCTATGCACTCTTAATTGATTACCGCAGAAATGGCTTATAAACAAGCAGCTTAGTGCCAAAAATCACTAGCAACAAGTAACATTTCAACTTGAACATCCTGTGCATTCCCGTACGGTATGACTGGTACACTAATTGACCTCCCTGCAAATTAAGTCATAAAACAGCTGGCATGTGATCCTACTGCACAGCGATACCATCTGTGATACAGTACTTTGCAAATCATGCCATTGTATTCACCAAGTGCCAACATTAACAGGGACATCCTAGAAATAGAAGCAAGTATACCTCCATGCAATGCAACGTATGTCATCACCCCCATCTCCACTGGTTGCAATAGACATCCCGTGGATATGTTCTAACAACGACTGGTTAATAATATCGTAATGCACTGATGAGTCACATGAAAGCATGAATTTACCTCAAGTCCTCAACAGATATGACTTCACTGAGGCAGAACCTTTTGCGCAATATCCACCCACCAAGAGCTGAACCCTTTCAATACTAAATGATGCCATGTGCAACTTGAATGCTAATGAAAAACAAGTCAAGGCCAGAAATCATGGCACAATAACAGATCCCGTTTTTATCTCGTTACAAGCATTCCACACACAGCAATCTTCCTATGTCCAGTACAGGAAGAATTCTTATTCAGACTAACACTACTTTCAGGCCGTACATGATTAACAACAACAAAAAAACACTCGTTTAGAGACTAGTACAATGGTTTTCAATAGTTACAGGGCTTCTGCTTTATGCGAACTTGGAAAACAAACAAAAATTCTGCAATGAACATGGTTCTAGTAAATCCAGGGTTGGTGAGGGACAGGTTTTAACCTACGGACACATGTGCACATCTCTCCAACTGATCGATTCATTTTTACCTCAGTTAAGTGACGCATTGAAGGGTTTCCTTTTACTTGTCATCAAAGTCAGGTTTCATTGCATAAACTAGTTCTTGCAAGCCAGACGTTATACTGGTATTAAGTCACAGGAGCAGCTTGCGACTCTGATGCTGAATTACACAATGGAAGTGTGCTATGATTTGCTAGGTGTATTGGTGCAGACGAAAACATTAAGACAGGGCTCCAGCAAGTTCACTACATGGAAAACCCGATGCATCTGGTGGAACACAAATTGACGTAATGCACGGAAAATGAGAGAACGATGTGACGTCATCAAGGTTTCCAAGGAAATGCCTTCACAGAACAACATGAGTAAACAGCGTCAACAAAAAGCAACGATGGAAGAAACGATGACGTCAGCTAGTTATCTCGTTCTCCTTGCATTACAGAGTACTTGGTCTGAACGGCTGACGCAGGCAAAGTTTTCAAAGATCTGTTCTGTGGTCTTTAAAGGCAATAATTCCTTCACATTTAAAATGGCCATAAGCACTAAAGACATGCCAAAGCCTTCAATTTTTATGCCAATGGTGTATGAGGGCCAATTTGTGAAATCACACATTGCTCACTGACAATAATAATTTTAATGACATGCTCATGCACCATTGCACATTGAGAGGGTGCACTTGTCGTCTTGTCCCTACTTGTTTATCTGCACAATATGTAACAAACCAGCTTTTTTCTCGCAGTTAAAGCATGTGTGGTGCTGGTATACCTGTGTCAGCAATCCCACACCTTCGAAGTTTTTCCAAAGCGCGCGGTTATGCAAGAGGAGCCAACATGTTTGACGACAATTCCGGCTCACCAACCCTGGCCAACACGACATGACGGTGACCACATCTCGTGCACTGGCTCGTCGCTCTAGTGTATGCACCTTGTGCAGTAGTGCCATGACATGCGGCATGTTCCAGTGAAGAACTTGCTGGTATGTTCTGTGTGGTGGTGGTCCCAACTCACTTCTTCCCTGGACGAGGCTTCCCTGCCCACGCAGGCATGCTGGCCTTGGATCTTGCTTATGCCCCCTACTTATTCCCTGTTCTTATTTCCTTCCTTCCTTCCTTACTGCCTGTCCCTCTCGGATTGTCCGCCTCGTTCGGGATGCCTGGACACGGTTTGGTTGTTCTAATAATGATTGTTCCAAACTTTTTTTTTTTCTTTTTCTTCTTGTTCTTTTTCTTTGCTCTTCTGCTGCTGCTGCTGCCCCCTCCACCCCCCTGCCCTCTTCCACACACACCCCCCCCCACAGAAAACCAGTCTGGCAACCCTGCACACTTCAGAGTCCCAGGATCAACCTAGGGGCATGCCCATGGGCCAGACGGACACGGGGCCTGTCAGCACCCTACCGACGCCCCTGGTCCTGCCCACGGGCCGGTTCGTTCGATCACTTTGGCGCCACGTTCCATCGAGCAGTTGGCCACCCTGCTGCTGTCGGGCTCGTTCAGTCGCGGTGCCATGGAGGAACCCACCCAGAGACCTTGGCTGGATGACGTCACCCGACAGGCTCCAGTGGGCATGGTTCTGAGCGCACCCATCTCAGCCAGCCAGCCCAGCAGCAGACGGATTCAGAGACGGGCGTCGCTCGTCGTTGGAAGACCTGCACAGGTACACTGCGTACCACCACCACCACCACGTACGTACGTACACAGAAAAAAATGCAATATAATGTGTGCACTGATTGTGTGGCAATTGCAGGTCCAAGCGGAGCGGCATGTTGTGAGCCACCAGTGCACCGGAGCTGGGAAGATGATGATGCGTGTCAGCTGATGGACCACCAACGCTACTAGAGAGAGCCATGAAGTGTGGCGGCACAATCAGGCTGAATCCGGTGGGGATGACGGTGCTGGTGGTGGGCTGCCTCTTGCTCTACCTCTACTCGCACTACGGTGGAGGAAAGCAGCCGCACCAGCCGCGGACTGTGGAGGACGCCGGGGCCACCCTGAAGCAGGCCGCTGCGGCAGGGGGAAAGGTGAAGCTCCGGCGCCTGCTGGTGGCTTCCATAGACGCAGCACAGAGAGGCGGAAAGGAGGTGCTGGCCGCTCATGCCGAGGGAGCTCCAGGGATTAAGGTCAAGGGGAAGACCAAGGAAGGGGTGGACGAGCCCCTGACTCCGGCCGACCTCCGCTCGCACCAGGTCATGTCCAGGGGGCTCAAGAAGGCCTTTCCTGGAGTCGCCCTCATCTCGGAGGAGGAGGATCCCGCAGGGGAGGACGGAGAGCCTGCTCCCACACTGGTAGTGGACGACTCTTCCTCTCTTCTGGATGGGGTGGACACGTCGCCTGTCCCACAGGCTGAAATTCTGGTACCCGTTGAGGATGTGGCCATTTGGATCGATCCCTTGGATGCCACCAAGGAGTACACCGGTTAGAGCGATCCAAACTTGCGTCCCTAAATGTCGAGTAAATCATGCATTCCTTCCACAGAAAACCTGCTTCAGTATGTGACGACAATGGTGTGTGTGTCAGTCAAGGGCAAGCCGACCATCGGCGTGGTCCACTTTCCATTTGGAGAAGCGAAACGGACAGTGTGGGCCTGGGTGGGGCATGGAAACAACGTCAATGCTCCGGCAAAGAGTAGCAATGTATGTACAGCACACTACAAGTGCATCTTGCACACTAGTAACGCTTGATTTTCAATAGGATGACCAAAAGGGCGGCTTGAAGGTGGTGGTGTCTCGCTCACACAAGGGGCCTGTCCAGGATGTGGCGTCCAGTGCGTTTGGAGAGTCCGTTGTGGTTGTGGATGCTGCTGGGTCGGGATACAAGTGTGTTGAGGTGGCAGAGGGTCGTGCGGACGCATACCTGCATGCGACTGCCATCAAGAAGTGGGACGTGTGTGCAGGAGACGCGATCCTCTCGTCCATGGGAGGAAGGCTCACCACCCTCAGGGGAGAGCTGCTGGATTACTCCCCAGGGGCGGACCCACTCAACACGGACGGTCTGCTTGCCGCACTCACCAAACAACAGCAATACTTGGCGCAGCTGCAGGCGAACAACCCGGACAAAAAGAAGGAATCTGCAGTTGCAGAGTGAACACTTTTGGCTGACATGCAGACTGATAAACGGCATAGAAACGTATTGAATTTTTTTCTGAGGAAAAGACTGGTTTCTTTCCCCTTCACCTCTTCATTATCTGTGTTTGCACTAGTGGGATATGGTGCTGTGTATTTATTGCAAGGATTGTGAGAAATTCAGCTGCAGCTTCGTGTTTATTTACAACCATAAAACAAGAGTTAAAAACACAATGTCTGCTTGAATTTCTCCAATGCAATGCGCGCAAATTTATGAAGTTCCAGCAATGTCAGTGGCACATTGGCCTAATCCAACTGCTCCATTGGAATTCTCTCTAAATGATGTCTTTTAGCAGACAATATTCATGTGGCACCTACTGCATGTCATAACGTATCGTTTCCCACGTGGGGGAATCAGCTTATAGTCAGGTAAGACAGTACGGACAGGGTCTGTACTGGAGCTTACAGCTGTAGTTGGTGTCGGGACTGCTGGCATGACGTGAAATAAATGCTGGTATGTGTACGTCTTACGTAATCACTGCTCCTGGTCGTCCTCTCCGATCCAGTTCCAGGGAATGCACATCTCCCCGTCAGACAGGAGGGAGTAGTAGGTGGAGATGCAGAGGTGGGCTCCCTCCAGCCTGTGCCTCAGCTGGTGCGAGTGGGTGATTAGTCTCTGCAAGCAAGATATCATCTGCTGGGCGTCTACGTTGTCCTCCTTGCGAAGAAGGTCCAGGGACAGATCCCTCATGCAACGTTCCTTCAGGTCCTTCTCCAGCTGCTCGTCCCTGGAAACGGCAACGAAATGAAGAAGGGGCATTGCAGGACAGTCGCGTGCTGTACTCACCTGAGGTGCCTGTGCAGCCTGAGCCGTGCCTCCTCCATTGAATCCGTGATGAAGCTTATCAGTAGGAAAGCAGGGCACGAGGCTGGGACTAGGAACTGCCCACTAGGAGTTAGCATCAGAGGGCATGCCTCTCTGCAATGTGAATGAGCCTTTTGGACTTGCCCTGGAGATTTGCACGAACGAAACTCACGTCTCAACAGCCATCTCCAAATGGGAAAGGGATGGTGGCCAGTCTCTGGGCAAGCTGTACCTCCCTCTGTGGTCACCCAAAGTGGTCAGCACCCTCCGCAACTGGGCTTCATAGGTCTCGGCCATCAGCTTCGGTTGGAATTCTCTGCAACAGAATGCTACATTTACGGCTACCAATGTCCACGTACGCATCTAGCAGTGCCTCACCTGTGCACTACCTTTATGTCGTTAAGGGCGCAGGAGACGGCCTTCTGCACAGCGGGGATGCGTCGGATGGTTTGGTCATGCTTTGGCACATTACGAATCAGCTGTTGGCGTAAAGCACATGCCACTTTAAGAGCGAAAACGGGAAGCAATGCAAGTCACGTACATCGAGCCAGTTGTGCCTGACTTCCCCACTGTTGAGCACAATGTGGCCATCCAGCCCAACCCCAGTCTGCCTCCCAAAGACGAGCGTGCGTCCCTTGAGAACATGCATGTGGGGGTGGTGGTGGGTCGCAACAGCCATGAAGCTCTGCAGGCATCCCCGGAAGTGTCTCAGTCCCCATCCGCAATCCCAAGTCACTTGCTGCAGCCCCAGCTGGTCACATAGCTCCTTCCGCAATCGCACAACCTCTTCCCTCATCGAAGACACTCCCTCCAGGTTCATGCGGGCTTCCTCGCCATACCGCTCCAGCCAACCCCTACAGTTGGCGAACATGATGACATGAATCCAGCCGGTTGCATGCTACTTACTCGAGTGTTTGTGGCTGGCTGCGCTTGCGACGAAGCTGCTCCTCCGCCCTCTGCGCACTGGATGATCGGAATGGCCACAGTGGGGAGGGTGGCGGGCCAGGTTCGGGGGCGGCAGGGGCAGGGCTGGGCAGGCTCTCAACGAAAGTAGTGGGCAAGTTGCATGTCTGAAGGATGGTGACGACCACCTGCTTGACGTCCCCATTCCCGAGGCTTATCTGCACAGGGCGGAACGACTCTGGAACATCACAACAGTGAACTGGCCTGTCCAAACTGTGCTCAGTCACCTGTGGGGCTGTCCGGCCCATTGTTGGCCTTGGTCCTCAGGTAAAACGTGACCTTGACTGGTGTGGCCGCATGCTGGCGCCTCCAGGGCATGTTGGCCGCAGCACCGCCATTCCCCAGCTGGAGAAGGGACTCCATGTACGCATTCAGCTGCTTCAGCGAGTTCTCATTCACCGCCTGTCGAAGCCAGTTATTAGACGCTGCCAATTGCCCCGCCAATAACAAGTGGTGAGCATCACCCACCCTTTCCTTGGGATGCTGCCCGAATCTGTCTGGATGCACGGAGAAGAAGAATGGCCTGAGAGCAGCGGCCACCTCCCCGGAGCTCAGGTGCCTGACCCTGCTTGCCAGAAGCGGAGGAGACCCGTGGTGCCTGCACCTGGTGGCTACGAAGGAGGCAGCGGACAGCATGGCGCTGGCTGGGACTACTCCTCAGCTGCCGGTGGACATGCCACAGACAGGCTGCTGTAACTAGCAGTAATTAGTGCGGTTGATGCAACACGGTGGAGCGTACTCTTCAGCTCCTGTCGCCTGCTTGAAGAAGCGGCTGCCCAACAGACAGTCCTACTCTGAGCAGGTTCTTCTTCTTCTTCTTCTCTTACCACCACCTCTAAGGGCGATCCAGAATGATCCAGGATCTTCCTCCAGGACCACCTTCCAGCAAACCTCGTGCCCTTTCCCACTCTTCTTCAGCTGGACATAGCAACATCCATGCCCAGCTCCACGGGGACTTGTGCAGGTGGAAAAAAAGGGACGCCATCTTTGAGCAAGTCACTTCTGTTGCCACTTCTCCGATACGGTACTGTACATACATGCCAATTATTATTCGGCCGGATTTGCTATTCCGATATGGATTATCCCTGTTGGGATTCGAAGCATATTTTCCGGGAGGAAGGAAACAAAAGGAAAATGTAGGCTGACAACTGCTTCACATAAATGACACGGTAATACTACACGGTGTGACGACTTCCTCATTTCCAGCTGCTGCTGAAACAGGAACAAAATGCCACACAATTATTTGAATCCCGTTTTAATTACACAGCGTCATTGTGTTTGCTGCATGATGACATGGACTGGTGCGGGGCAGCTGGAAGAATGGATATATACATATGCTGCAATTATAGGCATGTCAACAGTGTGTAACTGAAGGCACCAATAATAAATCCCTTCCGTCGTCGTGTCCACGCAATTGAAATGGAGCTACATGCAGCAGGTGCAGCTCCTGTCTAATGAGACAACCGTGTAATTTCAGGCAGGGGGCTCGTCGTGTTTATATGGGACCAGTTGGGTCCACCTGTGCTGCAGTATAGTCGCACACTCTTGTTGCATGTTATTGGGTTCAGACCATCAGCACAGGACATATACATATAGTTGAAGGCCTCTGTGCATCAGGAGAGGTACCACATATGCTGGCCGTGTGAACCGGACTGTGTATATATACCGACATGGCAACTGCCGTAGTGGTTGTCCTCTCTCTGATGCTGGCCGCCTCTCTGACGGACCAGGGGAGCTGCTCCATTTCCAGTAGCAACAACCAGTGGCATTGGACGCAGCAAGTGGTGCCCTTGCCAGTCAGGCAACCTGCAGCCACTGATGATGGACACGACAACAACACAAGTGCAACGACTTCTTCCGACTCCCCACCAGGTCAGTACGGCGCTAGCTCATGTCCACAATAATATATTAATTGCATGTGCTATTATGCAACATATATGATTGCAGTGTTGCCTTGCGGGTCGTACGTCCTTCTGGGCACAGCATCTCAGACCAAGGCGCCTGGAAGCAGCTGGGCTCTGGTGCAGACACCGGGGTATGGACAGCACAACTATCCAGGCAGCTACAGGTGCACTTGGATGTTCATGGTATACGTTCACACTGCACATATACATATACGTGTAGTATATTATCGTACTCTGTATTACAAAATTCGCACATGTGTACGTGTGTTGCAGGGAGTGACTGGATGTGTGCCTGCAGTGCGGTGCCTGCCTTCGTTCCGCCTGCAGGACTCGGTCGGATGCAGGAAGGACCACCTCATCATCTCGGACGGACGACAGCTGCACCAAGTGCAAGTAGTATACCAGCAGTACACCAGTCGCGTGTTACACTGTCCGTGTATTATAATTGTGTGTTATTGTACCACCTCATCAGGTTTTGCGGGTCTGAAGGTCCCCGAGGCGAGTACATCATGTGGACAACCAACATCCTGGAGATGAGCTTCAAGAGCGACGGCACCTTCAACCAGCCAGGGTTCCAGTGCTCTGTCACCTGTCTCGTACCTTCCGACGCCAACGACGACGTGACACCAGCGTCGGACCAGAGGCAGCCCCTGGTTTCGCTCCGGGGCCAACCCCTACCTCCTCCCATCACCACCAACGCCTGCAGTAAGTGCCATCATTTCATTTGAAAATAATATAAAAGACACGTGTGGAGGGACGCAGCTTCCAGGCTTGGCAAATCCACAATAACGTTCGCTCGTTGGCACAATTATGACTATATAGGACCGCATTTTGTCCTGATGGCCGTCAGGGGCTTGCAGAATCATTATACAGGATGTTCATGAAAAACACCGACACACCTATATCACCCCCGACCTAGGGACCAGACGATCACATTATGTAGAGGAGTGATGGGCCGCCTCATTACCGCGTAAATTCCCTTCAAACAGGTAGTATAAAATATCCTGGAAGTTAGGCCACCCAACGAACCCTTCCCCAGTCAGAAGGGTCTGGGGGCCGGACTTTGTTGGTTTGTTGCCCACAGGTGGTAAGGCCTCTATGGCTATTTACGCCTGTAAATTCTATTTAAAAGTCAGAAGGAGCGATTAGGCAAAATTCGCTAATCAGCATGACGAGTCAATTATCTCAGTAATGAGGCGGTGTATATAGACATAATTGACTCCTCTACATAAAATGACCCTATCACGTTACCATTGGCCACGGGTTATCAGTTTGTCGATGTTTTTCATGAACACCCTTTTAGAGTGCGGGGTGAGAGATGATTCTGCGAGTGACGAGTCGGCCTCGGGGCATCAGTCAAGGAGGGCGGCCCAGGGGCGAGTGGTGGGTGGTCACGTGGCCAAACCAGGAGAGTTTCCGTGGCTGGCTGGAATCGTATTCAACCCTCCCATTCGACCAGAGAGATGGAACACCACCACCACTACAGAAGATGACAATAAGAGGAGAGAAGATGATGATGATGAGGACGACTGGTCCACGCCTTTCTGCGGAGCGACCATCATCAACGACAGATACGCACTCACAGCGGCTCATTGCGTCGAACGGTACGTTATTGTCTATAGGTTCAACGACAAATTGGGAAGGTTCACACGGCGTCTTTTGTCTTTGGGTCGTTATTGCAGGTGTAGGATCATCCTCCAGTCAACAGCAGCAACGACCCAAAGACAACGACGGGTGTGTGTGAACCAATAAGTGTCTGTTGTTCCCTCAGCCACAACTTGTCCTGGTTGGAGCTGGTGGCCAACGTGGTCGACGCTCGTGACCTGTCAGCGTCAACTCGGCGTCGGTCGGGGGCGTCGTCGTCGCCTGTCCGCCGCAAGATAGTTCAGGCGGTGCTTCACCCATTGCTGTTCCCACTGTCCCTGCATCACGACGTGGCCCTCCTCCGTCTGCACCCGCCCTTGCCCCTGGGCATGCCCCGGGCAGTCAACCCGGCCTGTCTTCCACACACCGACAGTCGAGGGGTACCGCCGGTCACACACGACCACGAGAACCTGGAGTTGCTTGCAGCCGGATGGGGAGCATTGCAAGAAGGTATACTGTCATCCGACACCAGTTGACATTATATTGATGTCCTCCATATTGTGATGCTGCATGCAGACGGAGAGTCCAGTCCGATCCTGAGGAAGGTGACCCTCGAGCTGATGAACCAGAAGAAGTGCGCAGACTACTACAACTTCAAGGAGTACCCGTACTCTAGCGTCACCTACGCCATGCTCTGTGCTGGGTACCCCCACGGAGGGAAGGACACCTGCCAGGGTGACTCCGGTGGTCCACTGACGTACAGGGACGACCGAGGAAGACACACGTTGCTTGGAGTCGTGTCTTGGGGAGACGGGTGCGCCAGACCCAGGAAGCCAGGGGTCTTCGCCAGGGTCACAGGTACAGCATATAAGGACGACGAAACACACGCTCGACTGGTGCATGCATATATACCTTATTATATACCTCCGCAGAAATCATGGGCTGGATCAGGAAGCACACCTTGGACGCCGTTTGGTGCCAGCAGTAGTAATGACCCGTACAATCTGGCTACATATCCTGTGCCCCAGACGACCACCCAAACACCTCTACAGGTCGCCTCCAGTTCAGGATAAATCTGATCGTAAAACAGTATTTATTATATACTTTATTCAAATGGCAATATCTCAATGGGAACACAGACCGGCGAAGAAGGAATAAGGTCCCATTGTGTGGATCCCGCGACAATAAAAAACCAAACGTTCATGCTGTGTAATAATCGTCTCCTCTCTCTCTCTCTAAACAATATAATATGTAGAATAATAGTGCACGCCCAACAAATCCAATCATCCAGCAGCATATACCCACCGCCTATTTCCTGGTATTTACAGTCACATTGATGACGTGAATGTGACCCAGATCTGGGCCTGGCCGGAGTCGACACATATTTTTATCGGCTATATGACTGGTTTTTTCCCCCCCGAGGTCCCTTCTGCATGAGCCATATCAGCCCGATAGTGATTGTGTATGCAAATTTATGCTGATTGGTGCAGGTATAGGCGATCTGGAGCATCGGATCCGGTTTCTTGGCTCTGAGGATGCTGCTGGTGATCATCTCAGTCAGAGGCAAAATGAGAGGGGGGGAAATCTGGTATAATTTCTATTACATTAATCGCCAATGGAAAAACCCCCCTGATTATTATGCTTCAAATTGGTCACATCTGACTTATTCGAGGCACGTATTGGGGGGGAAGCAGCATCCGGAGGCGCTTACATCATCGTCATCTGAACCGGGATCGGAATAAATCACGTGCATGACAAGTAATAACAAGGTGTGTTTCAACAGTCAGTTGAAAATGGGAAGAGAAAGTGCAACACTATATGTAACAATAGTAATGCCTGCGGACCTGAAGTGCAGTTATATTTGCATTTTTGCAATAATTGCACTTATTTTAGTTGGCCGGTTTTTTTCCCTCTCCACTTTGACCAGAAAACTTCGTTGCAAAAAACCCTTCAAAGGCGCGATGGTCAAATGTCCATCTTTTATGAAGACTAAGGTCGCACAACAATAATATATTATATGTTCCTCTTGTTCGTTTGTTGTTGTTGTTTTTCCCCTGCTGGTCGTTGTATAGGTGTGGGTGTGTGTGGGCTATGTATGGAAAGTGTGGCACCAACCTACTTCCTGCTGGTGCTTATTGCTTGTGGCATCGGGTGACCCAGTATTAGGCCGCATTCGTCCTTCCTGAGCAGCCCCAGTCGACAACCAGCAGCCATGCAGACAACCACCATCGTGGCAGCCATCCTCCTCTTCATCATCCAGTCATCAGCAGCCGAGCCGGAAACCAGCACAACTCTTCTTCTGCCTGACGTTGAAGATCTCTTATCGGTGCAGCAGGAGACGACGACGGTCATCAGCAGAGCAAACGACGAGGGTCCGTCCAACAAGATATGGGTGGAGGTCTTCTCCACCAGAACTCCAGGGGTCAACACCAGCAGCACCGTCACCGTCGTCACTACCCCGGGAGCTAGCGGAGTTGTCGTTGACGAAAACGGAGCACTTTTCGGATCTGCTGGTTCCACCACCACACCCGGTCCATCACAGCGGATACTCTGTGAGTACACAGTATACATTGTCGCCATTATTATTTTGTCAACATGTCCAATGTCCTCATCAGACTCGTGCGGTTCCTTCACTGTTCGATCCGGAGACAGCGGTTACATCCAGACGCCCAAGTTCGGTACCGCACCGTACCCAAACGACTACACGTGCAAATGGAACTTTGACGTACGTGTCACCAAATACTGTTGCGGACAATTGGTGGCATTAATTTTCCTCTCTCGGTGCACATGCATAGATATCTCCTGGGTCCGAGATGCGGATGAGCTGCTCCACCTTCAGCCTGGCCTCATTCTTCGGCCTCTGCTTCGACTTCCTCAGGATCACAGACCACAAGGGGAAGACCACACGGTAATAGCAGACACATTCATTGTCCACTGAACAGCCTACCTTACAGCTGTGATGGACAATTATTGCAGGTACTGTGGTAGTACAGGGCCAACCAACGTGAAGAGCAAGACCAAAATGAGCATGTTCTTCAGCAGTAGCAGGCTCCTCAACGACAAGGGCTTCAGCTGCGACTTCAATGTCGTTCCAGGTGCGGGTGAACATCACCAAATAGTCTGATGCTAATTATGTGGCTATAACATTGTTTTTCCAACAGACGGTACAGCTCCAGCTGGGGAGTCACCTCCAGTCCCACCCTCCGCCACAGAAGATCCGTCGCAGCTGCTTCCACAAACAGGAACAACTGTCCCATGCAGTTAGTCTCACACTGACATTAGTTTGGTTAACTAACTTATACTGTTTTTCCCCCTTGAACCATCAGAGTGTGGCATAGCAAGCAAGTCAAACCGCATTGTTGGTGGGGTTGTGACCGAGGTGGGTGAATACAAGTGGATGGCAGGCCTCGTGTCAAAGGGATCCAGCCGGCCCTTCTGCGGGGGATCCCTCATCAACAGCCGATATGTCCTGACAGCCGCCCACTGTGTCTCCAGGTGGGTAGTTTGAAACGGCAAATCATCACCAGAAATGCAACGTCCTATTTGTGTACTGTCATGCAGTCGCACGCCAGCCAACCTGGAGATCCTCCTGAATGAGCACAACGTCATCTCCGCATCTGAGACATCAGTCCTTCGCATGGGCGTTGAGTCGATCCGCAGCCATCCCCAGTACCGCAACCTGGATTACGACGTGGCTCTGATCAGGCTGAAGGGGCAGGTTGCCCTGGGCAGGGACAGGGGCATAATCCCAGTCTGCCTTCCCTCGGACACCACAAAGACCTTCACTGGGGCAAAGGCCATTGTGATTGGCTGGGGAACAACCTCCTCAGGAGGCAGCCTCTCCACGCAGCTCAGGGAAGTCGACGTCCTAGTCATGCCGCAGTCGCTATGCTCAGAGTCGTACAGGAACAGGATCACTCCTCGAATGTTGTGCGCAGGGTATCCTTCAGGCGGGAAGGACTCTTGTCAAGGAGACTCTGGAGGCCCCCTAATGTGCAGTGAGCGGCCAGGTGTCCTCAACCAGTGCGGGATTGTGTCCTGGGGAGAGAGGTGCGCACAGCCTAACAAGCCTGGGGTCTACACCAGGGTCACAGGTTGGTCGTATAATGCATGGTCATCCTTATCGCCAGCACGCTCATGTCTAATCATTGCAGAGGTCAAGGCGTGGATCTTGCAGCATTCCTCAGACGGAGCCTTCTGCAGTCAATGAGAAGCAAGTGGAGGTGGGACAGTCGTTACAGACAATGGTGCTTCAAACCACTTCACCTGCACTCTATTTATTAGCAAGGCGGATTGCTTCCGAGAGTCTTTGCCATCAGATGCACATCCATATAGTTTGTACCGCAATATTTTTTACCACAGAGTATTTTCATATGCGACCCTCCCCAACGTATTATTGTCGCTCTGTAACCGTAACATATTTATTACATTGTAACTTATCATAATGCATGTAGTGTCAGTACAAAATAATCAGCATTGGTCCAGTTGGCTAACAAATACACTTCACGCTGCGAATCTTCCAATGAACCTATACGTACCTTGCAGTTTTTTCAATTGATTTTTAAAATGCCAATATTGAGGAGTCAGTCGAATGGAGCCATCGATGTCATGTTTTATTGCAGCAAATTTGGTGTCATGTAATGCATTATTGTCACGAGCTGGCCGATGGTTCAAATCCAAAGAGATCCTTGAAAACCTGCTGGCTGTTGTGCTCCTGGAGGAATTCCATGAACTTCTTCATGTCCATGTGGTAGTTCCTCCCTCCTCCGCCTCCCGCTCCTTCCAGGTTCAGCTCATGAAATCCGCTGAATTTCCGCAGCGAGTCCAACTGACCCGCTGCCACCTCCACCCTTTCCTCTATCCGCAACGCAATCTTCTTCCAAGTCATGCTCTTTATCTGCGATCAAGATTAGCCAGTCAGCCCAATAACAAAGCAAGCAAAAGACAAGCGCATCACCTGTTGCCACCAAAGAGAGCAGGATGAGTGGTCACCCTCCACGCAGATGATCCCCGGCTTTCCAGGCAGGCAGAACCCGGACAGTCCCATCTGCCTGGACAAGCTCAGGATATGACGCCGCTTTTGAGTGTTGTAGATATGGTGGGAGTGGATCCAAAAGCAGCCGTAACACAACGGACAGTCCATTGCTACTGGATGTACCTTCTTCTTACAGCTTATTGCTTCCACAGGCTGGTCCACTACAACTGCAGGCATGGGGGTCAGGTACGACTTTGCATTCTCCTCCAACCAGCTCAGAGCCAGGTACAGGCACAGCTCCTTGGCAGGCAACGAGGCCACGTAGCTGGACAGGTGTTGGTTCAACGACTGCTCGCTCTGCCCATCCTCCAGCTGCCACGTGCTGTCCGAATCCTCCTGGCGCACAAATATGAAGGGCCTTTCTCCTCCGAGTGGGTATGTTCTCGGCAGACAAATCTCGACTCTTAGCTCCACCTGCAAGTGTGCATGCGTGACCTAAGGTCGGATGGCGATGAATCCCTACTTACTCCATGGTCAACCCGAATGGTGACAGCCAAGTTCTGGTGCCCGTCCCGGTCCAGCTCATCCTCCGGCGGATACATGGCGTGGACCATCTCAATCTCCTGCTCCTGCAGCTCCCTGCATCTCTCCACCAGCTCAGCTTCAGCCATGGTCTCAAGAGAAAAGAAGCCTGTCCATACCTTCCCTTCAATTATTCTGTGTACACGTGTGAGCCACCATTTTGGTTCAGGGTTGCCAGTTGCCAGCATCACAAATGGAGGGAACGGTCAACATCAGCTGTTATCTACACATTTTTCTTTTATTTATTTCCGGTACCTCCCAAAGCCTGTAACGAGGCCAACAGTGCGGGATGAAAGTACAGAAAATGATGGTTGGTTGTGACTACCAGCTTAGTTGTTGCGTCCTATTTCATCTTAAAGAGCAGGTTTTTGTCCCCTACTTCCTCGTTGAAACCCTGGGTGTACTTCATCCCCGGCGCGTTCCACCAGACTTTCCTGTATTGCAGGGCGTCTTCTCCCGAGACGAGCATCTCCGGGACGTCGTTCCTGGGCACGTTGAAGTAGCACTGGAGGATGTCCTGGTGGTTGGTGAACAGCTTGCGGAAACCGTTCCAGTCGTCCTCGTCCCCCTTGCGCCAGTCGCCCAGCTTGGCATCGTGCTTCTCAAACCCTTCCAGCTTCACCCTCTCCACGTCCTCCACAACCGTCTCAACCACATCCGGGGTCAGGTCACTACTACTCCAGGCCCAATCGTACACCAGCACCTAAGGAAAAACCGACAGGAAATCATTTAAAAAATGTTCAAACAATACAGTGAAAACCTGCATTTACATGTGAGGGATTTGATCAGCGATTGTTTGGGGAGAAAATATACTGTTACCACCATTGTTACTTTCACATGGTGATGTCATCGCTGATCAAATCGCTCATATGTAGACATGGCTTTATGTAGGGGAAAAATTCAGACTTTACCTGAGCATGCTTCTCAATCTCTGGGAGGAACCGCTTCTTGTACTCTTCGTCCATTCTCTCCAGAAAGTTGGTCTGCAGCACCTTCGACTTGGCTTCCACTGGACGCTTCTGCAGCCTGTTCTTCACCTCGCTCACAGGTACGTCCAGGTACACGACCAGGTGCGGACGGAGCAGCTCTGAGATTGTGTTTGCCCGCACCTCGTGATACACACTTCGGGCTCCAGGACTGATGAAGCCTTCAGCGGCCATGCTCTCCAGAAACACGGTGTCGCTGTACACGCTACGGTCCATCACCACGCCCTGGCCGGTGTTGAGCAGGTGCGCAAGGGCATCCACGTACTGGAAGTACCTCAGGCGATACATGTTCAGCTGGAACGCTCCCGTGTTCAGATGCTTTGGCTCGCGGTGGAAGTCTGATGCATCGTAGGTCTTGCACGACTCTGGCAACTGGCTGTTCAGCTGGCGCATGTCGTACCTGCAGTTGAGTACATTTTCACATAAGATTGCAGGCGATTTTAAACAGTGTGGGTGTACCCTTGTGGGGTGATGTATGTCTGGTCCATGTTGGCTTCCGGGAAGTAGACCATGTCCAGCTCGGTGGCCAGGGCTTTTGCAAGTGCGGTCTTCCCAGCAGCCAGGGGACCGTCCACCACAACGACCCTGGTGTTCTCATGGAACCGCTTGGACGTCTTCCTGTCGAATATGAGCGCGTGCCACAGGTTGTACCCTCGCTCCTTGTACGGCCAGGGTCGGATTGTGGCCGGGTGTCCCTCCGGCAGCACCTCCTTCTGTCGCAGGGCGCGGGACACAATCCCACGGGCGGACACCGTGGCAGCAACCGGGGGCAGAAGAAGGCGAGGGGCGCCCCTCACGAGGAGCCATCCTGGGGCCATCGCTCCACCTGCTGAAGGTACAAAACCAGGTCTCAGCTCCGCACAACATGTTCCATACATCCACGGTGCTTGTCCAGGGCAGGCGGTCTTAATTAATTAACTGGCTTAATTAAATTGATACTCACACCACCAAGAAGAAGAAGAAGAAGTGTTTCTTTTCCTTCTGGGATCGGGATGGATGGAAATCAGGGTTGCCAACGGATGATGGGGGCATCGTAATAATTATCTGGTTTTAATTAGGTTTAACATGAAACTATTTTAATTAAGGTTTGCACTGGATGATTTGACTAATCAGTGTCCACCCTTGCTTATCCAGGTTGTTATTGTGCTAGCTGGTGTTTTGGGGCATCTTGGATCTGGACAAAAAGATGGCGGCGCACATTTCGGCTACTTCGGCACTTGTTGTTGGCTAAGTTTGTTCTTCTTCCAAGTGGCAGGTTCTGCCTGTTGCGGAGACATGAGCAGCCAGAAGGGAAGGGGGATGCTGCAGGATGCTGGGGAACCGGAAAAGGTGGCAGAAAAGGTGTGGTCCACCACACTATGTGAATGACAGTTTGTCTTCAATGACTTTGTTCCATCAGGCCAATGGTATCTTCCCCGACGAGCTTGTCCTCAAGATCTTCTGCCACTTGCCCAAACATGACCTGCTGGGGAGGGCCGCCCTGGTGTGCAAGGACTGGGCCAGGCTGGCCATGGACCCCTCCCTCTGGACGGAGGTGGAGCTGCACGCGGCCATGTTGACCAGAGAGAGAGCCAGGCAACTGATCAAGCACATGACGCGACTGAGGAAGGTGCGTCTGATCCGTTGGGGGCCACCTACCATCTTTGTGGATGAGCTGCTGTGCCTCATAGCAAAATTGCATCCCAAGTTAGAGGTGCTGGAACTTAAATGGTGCGCGATTCACAGGTTGGATAGCTTCCAGCGAGTGGCTGAGAGGTAAGATCACAATTGTTCCAACTTCAATAAAAATAATGTGCTCTTCAATAATATCGATGCATGTTAATGCTTATTTCCTTTTATACATTATTAACAGCTGCACAGATATGAAGGAGCTGGCGATTACGAAGGGCCGTGGATATAGTACATTACCGTCTCGTAGCCACATATTTACTCTGTGTGAAAGAAGTCCAAATCTTCAGAAGCTGACTCTTGAGAATAACAGATACACAGGTTATCTATGGGCCAGGGAAATTTATTGGCCTTACCTACGGGAAGTCCACCTGACCTTCCTGTCCCACTCTGCCGATGCAGAGTTGGAGGTGGTGTGCAGGAGTGCTGCGGGAACTCTCCAGAAACTGTGGATTCGTTCGGTTGTTGGAGCTGAGGCCCTGGTTCATCTCAGTCAGTGCACTCTACTGGAAGACTTGGGTCTCCTTGTGAAGACGTCAGAAAATATCGACTCTACACTTGCACGCCTGGGGAACCTCCGCCGCCTTGACTTGGGGGTGGTTCGTATGGACGATGACTCTGATATAGTCTCACTCTTATCTCAGCAGGCAGTGGTCCAGAAACTTGAGAGGATTGAATTTAGCAGGACTTTCGAAATAAGTGACCAATGCCTCTCTTTAATTGCCGAAAACTGCCCTGAACTGACCAGCCTCTCTTTGATCAATGATGAGATAACCAAGTATGGGCTGGCAGATCTTCTCACCTACGCCAACAAACTCGAGTCACTGGAATTGCACACTGACTGTTCAGAAATCACCACCAGTGCGTTGGATGAGCTGCGCAGTTTCTTTCCAGCCGTAACGATCACGGAGGTGGAGTCCATGTGGGACGCACCGGCTGAATTTCTGAACTATTAGAGCGGAAAAGAGATGTTGAAGAGTAATTGCCACCAGTAATTTTGTACTGTTCTCAAGTTTCTGACTCACCTTTTGTATACGGATAATAAATTACCAAGAGGAAATGATAAACCAGAGTAGTTGATTGGCGTAAAAGAGCGATGAGGAACTTATTTTCTTGCAGGCTAACCCTGCGATGCTTGGTGGAGAGGCCAGCGAGAGATGTATTCAAGGGAGGAGGCTGTGCTGAGGAGGTCACCACAGGTAGGTCACCTGGAGGTCACCAGAAAAGAGGCTATACATGAGTAGTGTATGTTGACCTTCAAAATTCAAATCGCGCGCCTTGTAAGCAGTGGTGCCAACACCAGCTTCACTTGCATAAATTAATGGAAATAATTGTTTTAATAATCCAATAATTGAATGCGACGCCTTGTTATCAATCAGGCAATTCTGCAGCACTGTCCACTAATTAGATGGGGGATGACGCAGCTGTTGAGTCTCGTGATGACCTTTTAAAGATGGCGGCCCCTTGTGACGTTCTATTCCGTTGCAATAATTATTATTGAGCAATTTTTCCGCACAAATTTTGCACGTACTGTTCAAAGGTACTGTTTATTCGGCTGCCCGGAGCGTCGTTCCTGAAGGACTGACGCTGATCTACTGCAGGCCATACTGCAGCAGGTAAAGGTCGTGGACTGGTGGCTCAAACTCTGGTCATAATATTTCAATGGTTCTGTTTCAGTGAGTTTCAACCAAGTTTCAACCTTCAAGTTTCAACCCAAATGGATCTGAAGAAGTGGCTGGTGGCAGACCATGACGTGAAGCCACAGGTCATGGTGGTGCAGGCCAGCGGGACAGACTGGTTCGGAGTGCCCCAAGATGCAGCGCGGCTTGTGGAGGCCACCTCCTCCGCATCCGTGGAGGGTCAGCCAGACTCCACCTTTGACCTGGCCCTCCTCTCCCTGGCTGACCCTGCCCCGACCGACCTGGAGGACCTCCTGGCCCAGCTGGCCCGCGTCCTCAAGCCAAACTGCCGCCTGGTGGTCCGCCAGCCTACCAGCTCCTCCCTGATGCAGTCTGCCCTCCGCCTGTCCGGATTCTCCCAGCCGACTGACCCGGAGGAGGCGGCTCCCGGTGTCGTACAGGTCACTTCACGCAAGCCAGACTTCGAAGTTGGGTCGTCCATCGTGCTCAAGTTACCTGCTCCGAAGCCAAAAGCGGTGTGGAAACTGGACGACATGGAGGATGAGGATCTGGTGGATCCGGACAGCCTGCTGGACGCGGACGACCTGAAGCGTCCTGACCCAGCATCGCTACGTACGTGCGGAACGACTGGGAAGAGGAAGGCCTGCAAGGACTGCTCCTGCGGGCTGGCAGAGGAGCTTGCGGAGGAGAACGGAGTGAAGCAAGCAAACAACCTGCCCAAGTCGTCCTGTGGGAGCGTAAGTGCCTCCGGGTTGCCGTCCTTTTGCCCCATTTGACACATCTACCTTGCAGTGTTACCTGGGCGACGCCTTCCGATGCGCTGGATGCCCATACGCCGGTATGCCTGCGTTCAAGCCAGGAGAGCGCATCGTACTGTCCGACCAACTTCTCAAGCCCGACCTGTAGACCGCCGTTTAATTATTAAAATGTATTGTCTAGTACTACTATTTCTACTCATTTGGAGCAAATGAACGACAGTTAAGAGTGTGTATGCAATTTAATGATTATCTACAAGGGATGGGGTGGTGTCACGAGGTGTCGTTCTTGATGTACGAGGAATACCAGTCGTATCCAAGGCTTACGGCGTTGTCGTAGAAGACCCTGAACCTGGTGGGAAGGACGTAGAAGTTGATTGCCTGTGCGGGGGGCCAGACGAGCCACTCTGCCAGGTAGAGCTTCCATCCCTTTGCGAGCGACTCCTCCACAATCCTCCTGGGCCCGGCTCTTTCCAGCGCGCCCAGGGTGGCGAAGAACACGAGGATGCAGACGGGGGAGAAGAGGATCTGGTCCACGGCCACCTTCCTGACCACGTCCACTGCCCTGCGTCCGGGCAGGCGGGCGTCCAGGAACAGGTACCAGTGGTGGCACAGCAGCCCCACCGTGGCCCCCGAGGTGGCCATGCGTGCGGTGCGGCCCCTGTCCCACCACCTCTGGTGGGGCTGGGCCCGGTGCTTGTGCCGCTGCTGCAGTGCGTCCCCCAGGCCGGACAGCGCGATGGAGATGCCCACGTTGGTCAGGAGCAGGTGGCGGTCGAACAGGCTCCTCAACAATCCTGCCGCTCGAGACACTCCCGCTGCTGCCATTGCTCTGCACCGACCAATTACCACTTAATTAGCTGTGGTAATTAGCAACCGGTTGAACTCTACCTCTGCAGAGGGTTGCAGGTCACGCCATCACATCACTGCAGGCACCTGTAGTGTACCAAGTGTTAAGTACAGCCTGGCATTGCGCTCGGTTCAGTAATTAACGTGCCTAATTAGCTAATTAGAATGGAAACACTTTTGAGAGCCCTTTTTACCTCGCGTGTTCTGAAGATGGCGGGCGGCGATCGTCGCTTGTTTGTTACGTCATCGGGTGGGCGAAAGGGCGGGAGGTTTCGAATTCGGTGGATCGTCAGGGAGGGGGTCAAAGGTCGTTGCATCAAGGTCGTGCTGCAGATAAGGTCATGACAGGTCACCTGTGCCGTAGCACTGCCTGCTACTCTAGGTACTCAAGTTGACCTGCACTGTTCATTTTATCCTGGTAATGACCATAGAGGTGACATTCCACAAACAGTGCATTACAATGACATACGAGCTTAATGAGTGTACGAACCTGGGAAATCCCAGCCTGACGAGAGATTGCCCTGAGAGTAGTGCAGCAAGCAAGAGAGGTCAACAGCAGGAAATCCAAGAAGCGGCAAAAAAAACAACCGATTATAAAATACGGTGCGTAACACTGCTGGCAAGGTGTGTGCGCTGGCTAACAGCCAACAACATACGCTGCCAAGTGAACAGGAAGGAGATGATGCAATATTGCTTCTTCTCACCAGCTGCAGCACATGTGCATGCAATGGGGTTCAATACTCCACTTCCATGGGCGCAATCGGTCGTGATAACACATCAATCACTTGCAGCAAGAGCCGCTTATTGGAGCACTCCATGACGAGAGTGGCACGTCACGTACATACCAACTGGCACTGCTAAGTTAGCAGCAACTTAGCAGTGGAATTCCCACAATGTAACAAGGGTTCGAGGAATACACGATTTGAAAATGCAATTATGTAGCTTGCCTCTCCTTCACAAATGTACAGGTTTGCAAACCGCTGTTTTAATCAGCTCATACATACTCTTTGGGTTCCAGCAACGAAATATCGCTGCCTTACATAATATTTTATGTACATAATAATTACAGTACAGCCTCGGCAGGCAGTTTGTTCGCACACAGAAGCACAACACGGGAGTTGGCAGCGCTATTAGTATAAAGTAGTATAAAGGCAAAGGGTACATCATGACACAAAGTTTGCACCAACTAGAACATCCCGTCGTGCACTCCGATGGGCACCAACACAAGCAGGAACAGGAGGAGGTTCCTGAGCGCAAGTCTCCAGTCAAGAGGAACGGCGTAGGACACGAGGATTCCCGTTATCCGGTGCACCTCGTGGGCGATGCACACAAACACAAAGGAGGTGACTATCACGTTGGCCACGGGGTACGAAGGGATCAGGACCAGAGCACCGTGAGTGTCCGCAGCCAGCCACACGTGGTACTGCCCTATGAACAACTCCAGGGAAATACGGCCAAACCAGGAGAAGAATGTGGAGTATCGGGTGCGGAGAGAGCCCGACACGTTCCTTAGGATCACGTAACTCACTATCTGCAATGGACGGAATCAGCGTTATTCAAACTGGACTGCGCTTGAACCGTTACGAGGGACTTACAGGGAGGAAGGCAAGGTACGGATGAACCTCGTTACACTCTGGCTTGTTCCGGCACAGGAAGGAGAATGCGGTGTACAGCCCTATCCCAATGAGGGAGAGCAGGACCGCAGTTAGGGAGATCCCCGGAGAGAAGAGGTTCCCGTGGTTGTTGTCGTCCAACAGGCCGTACCTCTGCGCCAGAAGGTACAGCAGGGCAAAGGTCATCCCAAACAGAACCGAGTAGCGGTCCAGCTTCCACCTGAACCACCACTCGTGTATGTCGTCATCCGTGGTGACAAACAGGGCCTTCCAGGGCCGGGTGACAAACACCTTCTCGAAGAAGACCTCCGACATGTAGAGGATGGTGACTATGCTGAAGAGGGCCACGAACTTGAGGACCAGGTACAGGTAGTGCAGGGAGTTTTGATCGGCTGTGGCGGAGGTCACCTGAGGCGGGGAGGCCAGGAGGAGGTAGACCATCAGCACCCAGAAGGAGACCAGGGGCACAAAATAGTAGAACTGGTACGGCCGGTTCATGCACAGGCACAGCATGACCGCCATCAGGTTCATCCGGAACAGCACCTGCAACGACACCAGGGACACCAGGGTTAGAGAGAGCGGCCACTCAGCGGCTGGGCACGGGTGGGAATGAGAGGCATGGTGCGTACCTCACACAGCCTGCGCAGGCCACAATTTCCAGACTGCCAATAGGCTGCCCAAGAGCGCCCAACCCTCCTCTGCAAACAGTCAACACAGTCAGTGGGTCAAGGGTCGGGTGCACAGTGTTTGGGTTTTCCGCACTCTCTCTCTCCGAGCCACAAACACACAAGAGGGCGGGGATCAACTGACCTGGAAGAACCTGACGAGACCCGCGTCTCCTCGCTGCCAGAAGTAGTAAAAGTGCCCGTAGCCAGTGAGGAACAAGTAGGCGGAGACCAGGACGCGCAGGTGCATGTAGATGGGCAGGACGCTGCTGGCTCCCGTCATGTGGTACACCAGGATCACCATCTGCATCCAGCCTGGAGAAGGACCAAAGCAATGAACGCGACCTCCATGGACGGCTGCACAAAGAGATGGTACCTTTCCACTCGTCAGTTTGGTCCCGATGCAGCACCTTGGTTAGCTTGCTGTCCTCGGTGAAGAACAGCCCAAGAGCGAACAGGTACGCGATGGGCAGCCAGAAGTTGAGCGCAGTGAAGTACTTGTTCTCCTTCATGAAGAAGTTGGTCCTGCAATACCGAACGCTGCAGATGCTTGCCGCGATTCATGCCAGGTGATTATTACCTGTCGCAGATGAAGAAGTAGGCCATGATCACAGCCAGCCTGGCCAGAGCAGACACCAGCACCTGGAAGTCGCTGGACTGACTAGAAGCAGGCTGGTCCTTCCTGCTGTCCCTTTGTCCGCTGCGGTTCCAGCGCCACCTGCGCCGCCTCATCCGCTGGGCCCACTGCCGCAACCAGCCTCCCACCGCCAGAACCAGGCTGAAACACAGCATGTCACAGCAAGTGGCGGCCGGCATTCACGGTTGCGCTTACCAGACACCGAGAGTGGAGAAGGTGACAATCTGCAGGGTGGTGACAGGTTCCGCACTGCTGCAGCACGTGCCGTCGTTGAAATTCATGTGGTCGTTACAGTACATGTTGAGCAGGATTTGAACATCGTGGCTCAGCGCTTGCGGGCCCATGTGCAGCCCGTCCGCGCTCTCCTTCAGGTTCCCCTGTGCCACCAAACGAGAGGAGGACCACACGTCCACCTGCGTGGACTGCAGGACCTCCATGGCCGCCTTGTTGTACAGATCGATCTGGTCGTTGGTGATCATGGACTTGTTTGGATGAAGCTTCTCTGAATCGACTGGCTCCTGCAGCATCCACACCACACGAGATTTGGATGACACAAGGCGGTCCAACACCTGAAATGGCGCGCCGGATGTAACCCCCTTTTCCGTGACAGGCATTGGGCCAGTCGCCTTACTTTAACAATGCGAGTCAGATTAGCGGCGTACTGCTGAAGGGCGGCGGCTGAAGCGTTGAGCTCCTTGATGGCCCAGGTGGCTGCCCCCACGACGATGACCTTTGGGGTGGTCAACAGCGGCTGGGAGGGGACCAGCGTTGGAGGCTTGGTGAGCCACTGCTGGAATACGGCCAGCATGGAGTCGTTGACCATGGGCTGCCAGAGGTAGTCGACCGACAGGCGGAGCTGCGAGTTGTTGAAGGAGAGGTTGGAGTGGCGGGTGACCTGAGCCTGGGTGGGTCCGGCGGGGACTGACTCCGGATGCACCTGCCGCAGGAACTCGTGGTAGAGCTGCCGTATGCGCGAGTCCCCCACGAATGCAAAGTCGTTGCGGCTGCCCCAGTACCCAATGTACCGGAAGCATCGCTTCACGTCCCTGCAAGGGCGGAATTAAGAGCGTGACGTTGGTTGCAAGCAGGCGGTGGTGGGAGGCAACTCACAGCTCCGAGTAGCGGTGCATCATGCACCCGTACGGCTGCCAAATCTCGTATCCTTTGTACATCCCATCCGAGAGGAGCCAGGTGCAGGAGTCGATCCCTGTGGGCATATCAGTGGTGCGTAAGAAGGCCATAAGGAGTGAGGCAAGGCAAAGGCCACACTGACCGTATATGGAGTGCAGTATGCCGTGGTATGCGACGAACCCGATGACAATTGCGGTGGCGACAATCTTTGCGTTGGATGCGTTGATCTGCTGTATGACGTCCCCTGCGGCCCACTGGTGCGGGTGAGGGGTGGTTGGGAGCAGCCTGTGCTGCTGTGCCGTGGGTGGCTGATGTCCTCGGGAGTGGGGCGAGGAAGGAGGAGGAGGAGGCCAGTTGTGGTCCTGTGGTGCTGCTGAGGAGGATGCTTCCAGACCGCCTCTGCTGCTGGTGGTGGTAGGCATGGTGCAGCTGTGCTGCTGCCTGGTGTTGTTGTTGGCCTGGGGGGGCGGCGGCATCCCCTGCTGCTGCCCGTGGACAGACTGGTGCTGCCTCTGGGCCTGCCTCCTCCCTGCCCCGGGGAGTGCGGCGGCGGAGGTGTGCTGCGACGGGGACGGGGAAGAGGCGGAGGCATTGCTTCTGCTGGACCCGGTCGCCGCCATCTTTGCCTCCTCCTCCCCCTCCTGCTGCAAGTGCCTGGCTCTCACACCAGCTGGCAGCACCTTCACGCTACCTATTCAATGGGGGCAGCCATCTTGAATCCAGGCAACTTGGCAACACTGCCCGGCCCGCACTCCCCATGCAGGGCTCGCGTCCTCCCTCTCTCTGCACAGTGCACACTGCTCAGGTGTTGAGGATGAGTCAATGTGTGTGTGGGGGGACAGAGTCACGCGCCTATAGCCAATTCTATGGATGCTATATAGTTACTGGCGGCAACACTGCCTGGCCCACCCACCCGCACTTGGACGTAATACGATATGCCACTGCTATACTTGGCGTGTAGCCTGTGCTAGCAACCTCTGCCGCCCCCAGGGGGGGAAGTGCAGCACTACATGCACGTTGGTGATGAGTCACCGCGCGTACAAAGCCCACCCTCGTCTGCTTTGAAGTGTGTCCCATTCTCTGTGACCGCTACGATACCGATAATGAACCTGCTGCTGTACTGTTAATGAAAGCAATGTATTCCATTCAAATTGAAAGTACGTCATCAATAACCCAACAGTTCCTTTCAAGTGAGAATGTCCGCAGCATCAACTTGCCGAGTTCATCAGCTTGGAATTGATCCAGTTCCGAATTGACCATCAAGCTGCAGCTGGTGTCTGAATAATAAGCGACTTGAAGGGTCGGATGTGCCCGCAACGTGTACGCCGCCAGGCCCTACAAGAATGAGTGGAACCATGATTGAAATAAATGAAGAAATCAAATAATAATACACAGTTATTGTCTCTTCTTTTGGTATATCCCGGGACTGCAACTCGGAAGGAAGGAATAAGGAAGGAATAAGGGAAGGAAGGAAGGGCAATGAGGAGGAGAAGAGTGGTCATCAACAGTCTGGTGGGCAGTGTGTGTACACCGAAGTGTGAAGGGCAGCCCAGCCAAGCAGTGGTGGTGGTTGCGTCATCGACCTTGATTCCCTTATTAGGCCTTCCTTCCTGGGGATGGATGCTGCCTGCTGGGTAGGTAGTAGGTAGGTAGGCAGAGGTGGAAGAGGATAAGGTGGGGAAGAAGAGAACGAGCCATCCACATCCAGCCAGCAGTGGTGGTGGTGGTGGCCGTTGGGTGAGGAATAAGGAGAGAGAGATGGACAAGAGCTGCACTGCTCGCAGTAGTAGATCAGGTGCTGATGCTGCGTGAGGCCCAACGGTTGCCAGGTAATAAGAGTAGTCCTTCACGCACCGTACGGTGGTCATGTCTAATTGCAGATTATTCCTTTGCCCCACCCTTATTCATTCCGACAACAAACCCACCCACAGGTCGCACCCACCTCTCTCTCTCTCATCGCACTAGGAGCAATTAAAAAGCCAGCCGCAAGACAAAACTATTGTTAATTCTGTACAAGAAAAGGCAATTAGAGGAGCAAACTCCAGTAATGAGCTGCGGGTGGGAAATGTGGTAGATTGTTGCACAGATAACAATGTGAGTCAAGGAGTGGGCCTCATAACTTTCTCCCCGCTTGGTTGGTGCTCCCTTCCACCCACCCACTGACCTACCTACTTCACACACATTATAATATATTGTATGTGCATATCCCTCCGCAGAGCTCACTTTCACTTTATAATGGAGAAAAAAGGGGGTAGCACTTTCTTCCACTTTCCATTTCCCGAATGGCGGAGCTGCTGCTTGGCCACCGATCCGTCCCTTGGCCGGCAGTGGCTGCCATCAGTATCGGTGCGTAATGAGTCTTCTGAGTGTGGCGACCTTCCCTGTTCCGCCCTCCCTGTTTGTGGGAACCGCCCCCACCCGCCCACCCACCAGATAAGATCCCTTTCACACACTCGTGCACCCCCTCGCATTCCTCCTGGGGACAAAACCGTGGCTCAACCCAACGTACTCTAATGCTGCCATTTCCAGGCCAGTTGGTGAAGAGCGGTCATGTCTTGGGCCAATAAGCCAGGAGGGGACCCAGAGGTGGGCCGGCAGAGGTCCACCTCGTACAACAACCATGCGTACGAAGGGAGGCGAGGCGGCAGGCATCGCAGGGAAGAGTACGACGAGGAGTACGATGTGGATGAGGAGCGTGCACCGTCGGAGCGGACAGCTTCCGAATACATGGTGGTGGCCAACGAACGGATTGCGTCCCCAAATCATCAGTCGTCGGCTGTACCCGAGATATTCGTCACAGACTATTCGTCGCCCTACACCAAGCGTCCGCCCTCGGAGTTCAGGTACGTTCCATAAGTCGCAGTGCTCGCCCTGCAAGTTACCATGTTCCTCTCGCAGCCATTATTCGGGCCGGACGTACCGCAGCGGTGCTTCCACGTCCACTACAGCTCGCAAGCGGACGTCCAGGCAGGGTGGGGTGGTGGTTGAGACCATGTCTGCTCCCAACCCATTCTGCCCCAACACCCGCGGCGCCTGCTGCCTGATGCTGCTCCTCAACCTGGGGCTGATCCTCCTCACGTTGGGGTTCGTCATAGTGCTCCAGCTGTTCAAGCCGCCATTCGTGTGGTACCTGGGCATCGTCTTCCTGGTGGTGGGGTTTCTCACCCTGATGGGCAGCATCGTCTACTGGGTCCACCTGTGCCGTCAGCCTCCCCCGCCCCAGCCACCTCCCATCTACCCCTACCCGTACACCTACTACGACCCTGCCGCCCCCGCAGACGCAAACGGCCAGCAGCTGTACTGGACGCGCCACTGGCAGAAGAGGATCCAGCTGCCGGAGGTGCACCGCAACAGCAGCACCCAGATGGAGGGGGACAAGATGTCCGACAGATACTCGGACCGAAGCGCCAAGTCCGCAGCATCCAACAAGTCTGACCGGAAGCAGCAGCACATCTCTGCCTACTCACACCACTAACTCGCAGTGTGCCCGCCATTGCATTTACATAATGCTTCACGTATAAATCTCAAAAGCTAGTAATTGAAGTGTGTGTGTGTGTGTGTACCTACCAAACGTTGTACATAGTTGTCTTCCCAGTTAACAAAAAGAGTTGTACAATTTTTAGCACAATTTAATACAAAACATCTTATTACAAATGCGAAAGTCTACTGGTCTGTCCCACCTTTATGGTCATTTTCCAGGCAGTCTGAATACGATTATGAGATTACGGTCTGTTAAAAAATCTAGCATCGCTTGTGGGTTAAGTGGATCGGCCACTCGCTCCTTAGACAAACTAACCAGGAGCCCACGCACATAAAAATGAGAACACACCATACCCATCCCATGGCCGCAGCCACTGGGAACTAAGACATCGAGCACTCAAAAATAATAATAAAAAAAATAAAAGGAAAAAAAAGAGAGGCAATACTGAAGAAAAATAAATGAACCAAGGCCTTGGTTAATTTATTTTTCTTCAGTATTGCCTCTCATTTTGCAAGGATGGAAAATTTCTTCCCTCCTTTCCTTTTTTTTTTTGTGTGTTTCGTTTTGCTTATGTACAGATCAGGCAGCTTTAGGGTTCTGGTCTCTTATTTTGGGTTTTAAATTTACACCTGTTTTTTAAAAACCGTCCTTCAAAAAACCTACTCTTAAACGCAACAGAATAAAACTCACAAAAACAATAGAAAGGGGTGGCATATAAAACGTATGACAAAAAGTCCTCCTACGACGAAAAAACCATTGGCGCCTCCCAATGCTTCTTCAGATTGTACGAACCCAACGGAACAAAGCCTGTCTGGATTCCTCATTGCAAATAGGATATTGAATTCTCGTATAAATAACCAGGTGTGTGCTGACCTATTAAAAACAATAATAATAAAAAAATAACGCAAGGTGGTGGCAGGAGGCTCCTCCTCCTCCTCACCCCTACTTAAAAGTCCGAGTCGGAGCCTGACTCGTCGAAATTGTACTTGACTGGCTTCCTAGCCCTTCCGCCCCCTTCCCTCTCCCTGGCTGGGGACTCGAATCCTCCGGTACCAAACGCATCCTTCCGCAGGCTGTCCTCGTCACTGCTGCTGGAAGCCGCCTTCTTCTTCTTGCGCTGAACCTGCATAAACCAAGCCTATTTGTATGAAGCAATCCCCTTTCACTGCAAGGACTGGCTGCGTACCTTCTTCGCCTTGGGCGAGTCTGAATCGGAGGAATCACCAGCAGCCTTCTTCTTCGGGGCAGGCTTCTTGCGCTTAGGGGCCGCTGTAGTCTTAGGCTTTGGTCCACTAGGTGCTGCCTTCTTCTTCGGCTTGGGGGCGGCTGGAAAGAACATGTGCCGTCAGGATATGTCACCCATCAACAGCCATGGCGCAACTCACCCTTCTTCTCTGGCATAAAGTCTGACCCCGAGTCGTCGTCATAAGCCATTGGGGCGGATGCGGCCTTGCTTGGCGCTGCAGCCGGCGAGGATGGCGGGGAAGAGTCTGAATCATCCAGCTTCCTGTTGTTTGCGGCGTTGGAGGCAGAGGACGATGCAGGTTGAGGTGCAAGTGCAGGGGGAGTGTCATTGTTGGAAGAGCTGCCTCCCATCAGCAGGGAGTCAAACAAAGCGTTGGAATCCTCTGAGGAAAGTGGCAAGAATTAAGTCCCAGTCGCATCAAGTCCAGTTTCAATCACTTACCCATTGGTTTTGCTGGCTGCTTCTTCTTCTTCTTAGGTCCGACATCGCTGTCGTCATCAGAGCTGCTTGCTTTCCTCCTGACAGGCGGGGCTGCTCGCTTAGTCGGAGCAGGGGTCTTCTTGGCCTCAAACTCGCTGTCGGTGTCACTTATGGCCACCACATCATGCCTGCAATAAACAAGCGTGTCAGACACCAGAGCCACCAACAAATTAGTCGCGCCAACTCACTCGTCAGAACTGCTGTTGTCCAGGTTGTAGTTGACGGCACCTGGAGGGACACGAGGATTGTAATGAGCACACTGTACGGCACAAGTCGGAGGGTTATATCTTGCCTGCTTTACCTGCGGCTTTCCTGGAGGTCTTCTCCCTTCTGACCACTGGTTGTTCGTTATCACTGGCAAACGGATCCTCCCCTTCGCTGTCACTCATGCCGCCCTTGGGCTTGAAGTTCAACTTCGTCTGCTTCATCCCATCTACCGTCACCAAAGTACATCATTAGCAACTTGAGGATGGCACCAGGATATCCAGGTGACTCACCTGCCGCCTTCTTCCTGCCCCTGGCCTTCTTCTCAATCATCTCGGGGGAGTTTCCCAAACTTTCCCTCAAAGAACCCTTGGTGCCTTCCACCATCAGGTCAATCTCATCCTTCTCGTCCTCTGGCTCCTTCTTGCCCTGTTACGGAGAGTAGGAACAGTGACGTCCACCGTCCGTGCTACAAGTGAGCAATGACTTACCCTCTTCCCCTTGTTCTCCTTGGCGGCCGCAGCCTTCTCCACCTTCTTCTTGAGCTCAGGGTCGATCCTCGGCTCCACCCTCCTGGCCATTGGCGACGGCAGGGTCTCGTGGGCAGGCTTCTTCCCCCTGCCACCCAGCATGGCGCCCTTACCTTTCCCTTTGGGCTTAGGTATGTCCATGTCATCTTCCAACTCCTTCTGCTCAACCACATCCAGCTGCAAAAGAGTGAACAGGTGAGAACAAGGTTACACTTAGGCGCCCCAGTCTCGCATGAATATTCCCTAACCCACCTCCTTGATGAGGGCATCCAGATCGTCCTTCCAGAGCTGCGAAGGCGACTTTGCCTGAAGCTTCTTGAGCTCCTGCTGCTTCTCGTCCCTCTTTCGGAGCAGCTCGTCCTTCCTTTCCTTCGTGAGCGACCACATGGTCATCCCCAGGAGGTAGTCATAGTCCCGACCGCTGTCCAGGTCCTCCTCTTCCTCCTGAGAATCGGCGGCTGCGGCTGCGGCTGCATCCTCCTAACAAACCAAACACACAATCAGTCCCACCTTATACAGGCCCGAAAGGGCCATTCATTCATCTCCCACCGTACCTGCCCATTCTCCTTTGCCAGAACAGACATACAAAGCGAGAGGAAAAAAGCCACTCGAAGCATCATTCTCACTCGCAAACACATTCCTGCCCAAAAGGCAACACTCACCATGACGGCGTCCCTATCCTGCTGGATCTTCCAGGCCTTGACCGGATCCGAGTCATACCCTTTCCGCACAAGCTCCTCTATCATGTCCTTCTTTTTCTTGTTCTCGATAGTCAGGATTCCATCGCACTTCTCTATGATGAACCTGGAATGACACATCCATTACAGAATGGGGACTAATGCTACTCAATCCTGCAGCATACCTGGCCTGATTGGAGAGCTTCAGTGCTTCAGCCTTCAGCATCCCCTCCAGGTACGCCTTCCTCTTCACGTAGAAGCTGAGCCGCAGGTGGTAGAACTCCTTCAGGATGTCCTCGACCGTGTCAAAGCGCCTGAGACATCCGTTTGAGTCAAACAGGACCATGGAGGTTGTGCTGAAGGTGGTCTGCAGCTTGAACACCTTATGCAGGCCCTCATCTTCCGCCTTGATCATTTTGTCCTCTGGAAGGCTGACCACAAAGCGGACAGTCTTGTCTGTGTGGTACTCCTTGTAGTCGCTGATGACGGCCGCGGTTTTCTCCGTCCCATGCAGCATGGGCTCCAGGTGGTTCTCCTTGTAAACCTGTGTCCAAACGTGCACAGGCAGCTCCGTAATCTCGATCCGGTTGGCGGACAGGATCCCCACTTCCCCGTTCATTAACCACTTCTGGTGGCCCAGTGATTCAATCTCGCCTTTGAACCCTTTGTACCAAGGTTTCATTGGGCGCGGCTCTTCCCCATCAATCATCAGTCGGAGGTTCCGCACAATCTCCCGGGGACTGTGGTTGGGAATCTTGGTCATCCAGCCTGTCCCAATGCCGTCCGCTCCGTTGACCAGCACCATGGGAATGACTGGCATGTACCACTCTGGCTCAATGCGCTGGTTGTCGTCATTCAGGTGCTTCAGGAGGGGCTCGTCATTCGGGTGGAATATGTGCTTGGCCAGGGTGCTCAGCATGGTGAAGATGTATCGAGGGCTGGCTGCGTCCTTCCCTCCCTGCAGCCTGGTGCCAAACTGACCAATGGGCTGGAGCACATTGATATTGTTGCTCCCGACGAAGTTCTGGGCCAGGTTGATGATGGTGGACATGAGGGAGGCCTCCCCGTGGTGGTAGGCCGAGTGCTCAGCCACGGACCCTGCCAGCTGGGCCACCTTGATCTCCCGCTTGTCATTACGCTTCAGGCAGGTGTACACGATCTTGCGCTGACCCGGCTTGAAGCCATCCACCAACGAAGGGATGGACCTCTCGTTGTCCATGTTGGAGAACAGAACCAACTCCTTGTTCACAAAGTCCGAGTAGTGCACCTGGGTCGTGTCCTTCTCGTACAGGTAGAGCTCAGGCAGCCCGAGCTCCCTCCTGCGCTTGCACTCGTCCATCCAGTTGGTCAGCCACTCCTTCCGCTGATCCACGCACTTCTTGCTGAACGCCATCATGATAGCGTGGTCGTCCTTGGGTCCCTGGTAGCGGAATGTGACTCGGTGACGCTGCATGTCGCTGAAATACTCCTTGGCCTCCTTGGAGGTGGAGGTACCCAGACCCTTGTAGTACTTGATCTTGTATGTGTGCCAGTTGGTCTTGGCGCGCTTCCACTCCTCAAACTCGGGAAGGGAGAAGAAGGGATGCTCCTCCTTGGCCCCCTTGGTGGCCTTCACGATTGGAGTGATGAACTCCTCCAGGAAGGGAAGCTGCAGCAGACTGGGCCAGTTGTGGTGGATGAAGTTGATCAGCAGGCCCTTGATGTGAGACCCATCCTGATCCTGATCAGTCATGATCATCAGCTTCCCGTAGCGAAGAGTCTTCAGGTCATCCACAGACTCGTACTTCTTCTTGTACTGCAGGCCCACAATCTTGATGATGTTGTTGATCTCCGCGTTCTCCAGGATCTGCTTGTGAGTCGCCTCGCGCACATTCAGCATCTTTCCCCTCAAGGGAAACACTCCGTACTTGTCTCTCCCGACCACACCCAGTCCTGACACAGCCAGGGTCTTGGCTGAGTCTCCCTCCGTCAGAATGAGGGTGCAGTCGATGGAGTTCCGCGTCCCAGCATCGTTGGCATCTTCCAGCTTGGGGACACCCCGCAGCTTGTTCTGCTTCTTCGTGTTGCAGGCCTTGTTCAGCTGGGTCTGCGCCTTGAACTTGGCCCAGCTCAGGACAGCCTCGACAATCCCGCACTTCTGTACGCTGCCCACGAACTTGTCAGAGACAGTGACCTTGGATCCGAAATTCTTCATCTGCAGGGTCATGTTCTCTTTCGTCTGGGAGTCGAACGTGGGGTTCACAATCAGGCAGTTCACAAACACCCACATGTGGTTGCGCACTTGGAAAGGCTTCACATCCACCCCTCCCTTGTTCTTCTTCTTCACGTTTTCTATGAGTTTCTTGATGATTACGTCGGCCACATGGTCCACATGACGTCCTCCCTGCAAGTACAATCGCAATGAATATGCATTCCCCCCCAAGACACAATTACAGGGAGCTCACCTTCGTTGTAGCAATACTGTTAACGAATGAGATCTGCTGGAAGCCCTTGTCTGAAGGGCACACCGCAATGTCCCATCTCTCGCTCGGACTCTCGTACACCACCTTGATTGGATTGCCCACGTCATCCGTCTTGCCTTTCACATACAACTCTACATACTCCTTGAAATTTTTCACCTGCAATCCGCAAGAGAAGCATGACACCCACTGTAACGCAGTTCAATGGTCCAGCCAATACTCACAGGCAGCCTCTTCCCATTGAGGTAGACCTTGACGTCTCTGGTGGACGCCGCCATGTCGTACGCCCTGCGAGACATGAGGGCCACTATGTCATTGTCCAGTGTGGTCATGTTGAACTTGGTGAGGTCAGGCTGGAAGGTGATCTTGGTGTAATCCTCTCCGTGGAATTCCTTAATCTTGGGGTCTGACGCCTTGCCCATGTTGTTCACCCAAGACTGCAATGGAAATTGTTGTTAGCGCGCCACTGGCCAGGTGTAGCAAGCAGCAGAAATACCGGACCTGCTTGAAGCACTTCCTGTACTCCTTGCAGGCAGTCTCCACCACAAACTTGTTGCTGAAGATGTTGCAGAGCTTGGCGCCATACCCGTTGCGACCTCCCGTGACCTTCTGCTCCTCGTCGTTGTAGTTGGACGAGGTCAGCAGGTGGCCGAAGATCATGGTGGGCACAAACATCTTCTCGTCCTTGTGCTCCACCACGGGGATGCCCTTGCCGTTGTTCCATATCGCAATCTCGTTATTCTCCCTGTACAATCGGGGCAAAACATTAGAGTCACGTAAACGCTGCACCAAAGAGGCGCTACTGACGCGTCAATCTCGATGCGGATGCAGTTCATCTTCTTATCCCTCTGCTTGTTGTCAGCCGCATTGACCAGGATCTCATCGAATATCTTGTACAGGCCGGGCACGTAGGTGATCTCCCGCAGGACCATTCCCTTATCCTCCCCGTCAAACACCCACATCATCTCGGTATGCGGCTCGATTGAACCTGTAGGGGAGACGCATCACGGGGCGTGTCATTTAATGCATTTTGAACAGGCTGCTTGGTGGTAGAACAAAAGGAGGGAGACTGACCGACATAGGTGTCTGGCCTGAGCAGGATGTGCTCCAGCTGCGTCTTCTTCTGGTAGACTCTCTCGACGCTGAGCTTCTTCTTAGGCGGCGGGGCTGCCACGCGTGGGGCGTCCCCTCCTCCGTCCATGGGGGCAGGGGCGCTGCCGTTCACCTTGGAATTCATCCTGTCGAATAGTTGCTGGGAAAGAGGGAGGAAATGGCCAGTTAGAACCCAAAATATCCCCCGGGCCACGTGTATGAGCCCCCCATCACTAAACAAAGGTGGTTCAACCCAGTGTGGTAGTACCTTCAAGGGTCCTCCCTTGTCTCCGGACATGTCGCACCGGACACGGTGTACCCGAACCGCCGTACCAACCACGTAGTACCGCACGAAGAACAACGCGCGACCGTTTGTTCCAAACCGAAATTCCGAATTCCAAAAATGTTCGATTTCCTCCGACACCTTCCCGGCATGCAATTGGGGGGAACCCATCCACCAATCCCGGAGCCCCTTTCTGGCGGGGTAGGCCTCCAAGTGGGGGAAGGAGGGGGAAGGAATTGGCGCCAAATCTGCCAGGACCAATCAGGAGCTTTGCCGCCTTCTCCCTCCCTCCCTCCCTCCCTCCACACAACGACTAATCATAATGTTCGAAAAAAAAACTGGTTCGAAAAAAAATTATGAAATTTCGGCGGCCATGTTGGAACACCCATTGACTACATGTTCATGATCAAGTTGAAATGGAAAAATTACGATTAAAATAAAAAATGGCAATGTGCATGTGCTAACTTCTCAAGAATTATACCACTGTTTTTGACGTGGTTGTTTCTAATTATACTGCATGAAAATGTGATAATTTTTTTTTTGACTAATTAGATGCCCAACTCAGGAACCTGGATTTGAAAATGCATTGTAACGTGGCAATTATTTTCCAAACGCGAATAAGCGCAGGTAGCATTAGGAGCCTTCAAGAATTGTTTCGCAATTTTTTAAACGGCAGTGTTTGAAATTGCCTCATTTCTGTTCACAACGAGCAGTGCAGTTGGCCCGGCACTTGCGGATTCGACCAACTGCAGATAAAATAATGTTCGGGGTGGGGAGAAAAAACCTACAACTATTAAAAAGAAAGCTCCCAAAAGCAATGTGGCAAGCATTACACAGCATTTACAATGTATCGGGTATTTTAAGCAAGTGATTTTTGGGCATAGTTTATATGCAAATACATTCTCAGAGACTTTGAACATCCTGGAATCAATTCCTGCCAATACAAAAGGGCCCTTTAAAATGGACAATGCAATGGAAAATCACTGATTCACAGAGTGAGCATTAAAATCAATTTCATAAACACTAAGCAACTCTTAATCATGTTTGAACAATGGGTGAAAAATTAGACAAACATTCTCCAATGCCCCTAATTATTTATGGGTCCGCTTTCAGCAGGGAAGGAAATGCAGTGTTGTGATTTTCAAATCCAGATGACTGGAGATCGAATTAGACCAAACCTGAGTGTCACTTTTGTCTCGTAATGCAGTTGAATCAGGATACAACAGCCTCGGCTATACCAGACTTTCGGTTATAACAGACTCGAAAGGCCTGGTCCCGGAAAACTTCCATATGTGGCCTGTGTATTCGGCTATAGCCAGACTGACTTCTGAGGTCACCTTAAGTCTGTTATATCCGGATTCAACTGTATTAGGAACAACCTCACTAAAAACCACCATGACCCATGTTGGCACCAATCTCAAAAAGAAGAAAAAAACCTGTTGTGGTTTCATAAATCTGGTATTTTAGTCACATATCACGTGTGGCCAAGCTGCGCAGATTTCACTTCATACCTTTTGGTGTGGCTCAAGTGCACTGAAACCTTTTGATTAAAGTGGACATGCATGAGGCATGTTGGGTGCAGATCCAGTGAAGGGGAAAACGATGCATGGCGACATCCACTCCCACACCAAGCAGTATGACGGCTACAAGATTGCCACACGTTACGCAATTACAAAACAGGCCCCGGGCAGCATGGTAATGCCTAACACATAAGAGCAACCTGTCCGTACAGCGCGGCTAGGTTCATGTCGTTCCATGATTGTGGGCATGGTGTTTCCATGTGTGGTAAGCCACTCACCCGTTAGCTGTCGACTGGGGATAAGCTGCTGCCGTGGTAAGGAGGCGGCTGTGCGTGAAGAGCGACCACCGCTTGAGCCAGGAAAGAACGCGCCAACGGACTCGCACACTGCGGGGGTGGGCAGGGTCCGTCCGGGGCGCAGGAAGGAGGCGAGTGCAGATAGGGCTGGGAGGCGAGGCACCTGCCTGTCTCACTGCTGGGCCCCTGGAGCGGCCATCACTCCAACGGGCAGGGGAATGAAGCGAGAAGAAGAGGGAGACCGTCGTCGGCCGGCGGACGCCATCTTGGAATCGGCCGCCATTTTCCCGGGTGGGGGAAGGAGGGGGGAGGGCAGTGTGAGGGAGGAGGGAGCGGGGAGGACTTTCCTTTCTTCTCTTGGTTCCGCCAACGCCCGCCAGGTGGCATCTGGCTGTTTACACCCGACGGACAACCAATCACGTCGCTCGAAATAGTGCGTGCAGCCAATCAGCGCGATTCATCCAGATGGACAGTAGGTGGTGTAAACACGGCTGGGGAAGACGGTATGCGCATGCGTCACTGCCCTGGAATCGAACACCCAACCGTATTTCGTGTCGATACGGTATCGATTTCATTAACATGACAAAAGCCAACCACTTTTGAGTGTGCAGCAAGCACCTTTATTTCCCAACATTCCCTAATTCTTCTTCTTGGAGGTCCTGTTCTGCTTCCACCGCCACTTCTCCTGCCGCCTCCGCTTGCTCTTGGGCATCCTCTTGCTCCCTTCCCCTTCCTCCTCACCCAGCATCTTCCTCTTCAGGCTTCCAAGCACCCTCTGGTCACGCTCGGACACACGCAGCCTGCAACACGTACCACGGTTACAGTCTTATCAACCCGCCTTCTCCTGGCATGTATACATACTTGTCCTTCTCCCTCTGCGCCACCAGCTTCTGGCTGGTCTCCGACGGTCCTTCCAGGCATGGAGCCTTGTCGAATAGGAAGAGGATTGGGGTGCCCGCAACCATGCGGGCTTGGTGCCGCAGCTCCTTGTCCTGCGTCGCCACTATGTACCTGAAACAAGGCGTGTTAGGGATTGCGACCGGTGGCAACTGGGATCCGTACCTTCCGGCATTCTCCTCTCCAAGCATGGACAGGATGCACTGTGACGCGGGCAGTGGCTCACGAGTGTGCCCGCACCTGTGGATCCCAAACTGCTTGACAACGGCCGTGGCACCGGACAGCAGCCGACCAAACTTCTCAGCCTCAATGATGACGCACGCGGTCGTCAGCAGCTTCAGCTCGCAATCAAAGTACATGGGCAGGTTGTCCCTAATGTTCACCTTGTTCTGAAATCCAAATCATTGATGAAGTACGGCGCTCACAATGTGGCTAGTAACCTAAACCCAACCTGGAGGGCAGCCTGACAAAAAGTGGCGTCCAGCAGGACCTGGAAGGGCTTGTGGAAGCCGAAATGCCTGCAGAAGAAGGCCAGACGCCTGTTCACCCTCTTCAACCGGCTGATCTTCATCCCTGACCCTTGACCCTGCCGGACCGCCTCTAAAAGTGGTCACTGGGTCAATCTTGGTCAATCGCACGAGGAACGTGACGGAGTTCGATCTTCACTTGTCGTCAATCTGAGAATAAGCGCAGCGGTTACCAGACAGCAGCTTAGGCCTAGTCTGTCTTGGTGTAGCGTAGCGGCTGCGTCCGTCTGCGTGTGAGCTAGGCCTAGTTCCACGCAAAACAATATTGTTCGATTATTCTTCGAATTATTATCAGTTTTTTGCGATAAATAGAGAGATTAAAAGAACCATGCACATGTCGGCTAAGATGGCGTCGGGACAGAGGGGATCTGGGGGCGGGTCTGGAGCGGCACGAGGAGGAGGAGGGGCGAGGGCCGCCCCGGGTGGAACCGGCCCCGGAGACGGAGAGGGAGGACAGCAAATAAACTACGTCCAGATGGACGGACTGGTCAGTTCAAACCACTAATCTGTAACAATTACAATCATAAAACTGCAATAATCACCACCATCCTAACAATATAAGTATTACAACAACAATTACACAAATGCAGCAGCTACAACACTATCATTGTACTAATGTAACTAACTGTTAAATTAATTGCGGCATGGTTGCGATGGAGTGACATATTTCTTGTACGACCAGGCTGTGATGAAGATCATAAAGCATTGCCACGAGGAGAGTACGTCGAGTATTGAGGTGGCGCAGGGTGCCCTGCTGGGTCTGGTGGTGGACAAGAGGCTGGAGATCACCAACTGCTTCCCGTTCCCAAAGTACTCGGATGAGAACATGGACGAGGAGGAGTACCAGCTGGCCATGATGCGGAGGCTCAGGATGGTCAACGTGGACCACTTCCACGTCGGGTGGTACCAGAGCGCAGACCTGGGGAACTTCCTGAGCACGCAGCTGGTGGAGTCGCAGTTTGGATACCAGACGTCCATCGAGGAGTCTGTCGTGGTCATATACGACCCACAGAAGACTCTCCGTGGGTTCGTGTCCCTCAGGGCGTACCGGTTGACCCCACAGGCGATCCAGCTGTACCGGGAGCAGGAGTTCACTCCCGAGGCCATCCGCAACCTGCATCTGAGCTACGAGCTGCTCTTCCAGGAGGTGCCCATTGTGGTCAAGAACTCCCATCTGATCAACTCGTTGCTGTGCGAGTTGGGCCAGCTCATACCGGAGGAGGACGGGGCCCAGTTCCTCGATCTGGGGTCGGCCTCTGTGCTTGAGACCCACCTGCGCTGCCTGATGGACAGAGTGGACGAGTTGAACCAGGAGGCCACCAAGTTCAACCGGTACCAGCACCAGGTCATCAAGCAGCAGCAGGACAAGCACAAGTACCAGCAGAAGCGGGTAAGGCTCTTTCTTGGCTGGATTAGAACGTGTTGATAACCGCTGCCTTTTTTTCCAGACGGCGGAGAATGCGTCCCGGCAGTCGAAGGGCGAGCCTGCACTTCCGGAGGAGGACTTGACCAAGCTGTTCCGTCCCATTGTGCCCCCGACCCGGCTGAACCCAATGGTCATTTCCGGACAGATATCCAGCTACACCCAGCAGGTGTCCCAGTTCTGCTCCCAGTCTCTGGCCAAGCTGTTCATCACCGAGTCACTCCACCAGGCCAAGCAGACAACGCAGGCATCCAAATCCTCCTCATCCGTCGGGCCAGGCGCAGCCAATGCCCCTCCCAATCAATCCTCATCTGCCTAGATGGTGCGCAGTATTTGTACTACTCAAGTGCGACAATGCCCCCTTGAATAAATCATTGATTGACATCCAATTTTATTCGCACAGTGTTTACACTACTGCATTTTCAGCTGTACAGTACTTGAAAACATTCAATGTAACATGGCCTTCTGCTAACATTTATCACCGCAGTGTTACTACGGTCGACCAGGCACACTGTACTGGTACCGACTACTTGAATGAGATCATCGTGAAGCTGCTGTCATGGGTCGACAGGGATTTAAACCTAATGGAAGGCACCTACCGATCGTACGATCGCATTATGCAATGTATGGCACTTGAGCACGATATTCACGGATTCTATCAGCTACGGTGCAAGCATTACGCCTAATTACTAAACAGGGTGATTGGATGGTGCGAGTGGCAATCCATCGCCGGACCGGTCATCCCCAACGACGCAAGTCCTCGCAATTACAGGACATGCCGGAGTGGAGACTGCACCGGGGGAAGCCGGAGACGAGCAGCAGTGCGGAGCGGAAGCCAGGGTCACCGCCGACCCCATATTTTCTGGTCTCTGTATATAATATTATGTAAGTAATATACCAAGTATGTAACACGTATACAATGCAAAGTACCTTTCGAGTCAGGCTGGGTTTACGCGTGTTGTTACATGGCCAGTGTGCTATAGTTGAAGAGAAAGTGCAGGGAGGGGTCTTGAGTAGGCTGCTGATGTGACAAGAGGCGTCGGCGCCGTCGGTTGAGCGTCGGATCGATCAGATCGTACATGCGCATTGTATTGTTCGATTTTGAACGGATTTTAAACCAGGCGCCAAAATTGCACGATCGTGAACCGGTATGCAACCTCACGGACTAGGACTTCCAGGAGTGAATTGAACACATATTACGTTGGCCGCCTTGAGTTCAATGGCGTCGTAATTTTTCGTTACATTTTCCTGCGATTTTTCTTTTGGAGATGTCTGCAGGAGGAGATGGCCATGGCCACGGCCACTCTTGCGGGTCAGAGCACGATGGGACGGATGACTCGAACGAGATGGGCGTGCAGTACAGCCTGTACCAGAAGATAGACAGGGACAGGCTGGAGTGCCTGAACGAATCTGAAGAGGGTTCAGGGAAGGCGGTCTTCAAGCCATGGGACCAGAGGCTGACCAAAGAGCAGGTACGCAGCACTAGGGCAATCGCACCCTTTGACCCCCCTCATTAACCCCCGTTGGTACACATTGGCAGTTTGTGGAAAGCGACGTGGACGAAGAGCTGCTCTTCAACATACCGTACGTAGCGTCACATGTTAATAGCGGTTGAAATGCTCAATTGGATTTTCAATTGCAGGTTCACTGGAAACGTGAAGCTTAAGGGGATCGTCATCATCGGAGGGGAGGATGGGTCGCATCCGGCCACCATGCGACTGTGAGTGTACATTCTTTTTATTCCAATTAAGTTACAAAGCGGTGCGCTTACAGGTTCAAGAACAGGCCCAGCATGACCTTTGACGATGCCAACATTTCCCCGGAGCAGGAGTTTGAGCTGCATCCGGACCCAACCGGTCAACTGGAATACTCCACAAAGTTAGTTCACCGATGCAATGCAGGTTAAGCGTGGATTTAATCGCGTTCCCTGGCAGGGTCGTCACGTTTTCATCCACGCATCACCTGACCATCCACTTCCCACGCAACTTTGGATCTGAGGTCACCCGCTTGTATTACATCGGTCTGAGAGGCGAGTTCTCCGAGGCCCATCGGCACGGGGTGACCCTCTGCACCTACGAGGCCAGACCCAACGTGTTTGACCACAAGGGCAACGTCTTTGACCATGTCTCGAAGGAAATACAGTGAATAAACAAAGCCGTTCACAATTTGAGTCGCTTTATGTCCTCCGCGTGAAAGTCGACCCTTAAGGCCAGCACCTGCCTGACCTCAACTGGGGTCAGCCGCCAGGTCAGCGAACCGGAGGTGCCCCAGTAGTCTGTGACCTCCGAGACCCGTTCCATGTTGAGCAGCGTGGCCATTTGGTTGAGCCGAGCGAACTTGTCTCGAACTGCCCAGCCAGTTGCGCTGCTCAGGAATGTGGCTAGGGCACGGAGTTCCTTATCCAGCTGCAGGCCGCCCAGCCGGTTGAACCTTGACCTTCCGACAACCTTCTCCATCTGGGCCGCTATCTCTGAGGCGAGGATGCCAATGAGGGAGTCGTAATTGGTTGGTGTCAGCGCTCGCTTGAATCCGGCCAGAAGCCCGTCCAAGTTCGACACCATTGATTGCACGAACGGATCGTTTGCCTCCAGTGCAGAAAACTCCTCTTCTGTAAGGTCGTGCTGGACGTCCAGGAAGGCGTCCACCCAAGGTTTGACCCTCGGCTTGACGGCGGATGACCTGAGCTGCTGCAGCCCCAGCTCCACCACCTGCTTCAGACGATTGGCCACGCTTGAGAAACCGGATTGCAGGCAATTCGCCACCTTATCCCGGTTGTAGGCGCTCAGACCCGCAAGCATTTCTCGCTCCAGGTCACGCTGGAGGGAACCTGCATACTCCAGGGACACCTCCGCGTTGTTCAGCCCCACCAGAAAGGCCCGCTTGGCCTGCTCGGAGTAGTCGGCCCCGGATCCAGAGCCTGACCCGGCACTGGTCAAACCCAACCCGACAGCCAGATCCATATAACCGGATGGGAAGCCGGACTTGACCCTCCGCTGCAGCTCCCGGGCGTAGTCCTCCTCCAGAAGGGTGGCCGCGTTGTTGACCACCGCGCATGAGCCGTCCACGCTCCCACTGGACGCGGCTCGTAGCACAGACTTCTTTACGATGAAGAACACATCCTCAACCATGGTGGAGGTCAGCGGCGACGACCCCTCTTCCACCTGGTCCATCCTGACCGCCTTCTCGACGCTCCGTTGCATAAAATACTGCTCCAGTGAGATGTACCGGCCAACCAGGTCCTGCACCAGCCGGTTCAACTGGCAGCCACCCACCAGCACCTCCGCTTTCTCCAGCTGCACATGCTTATCCTCCTCGCTTGACGTCGCAACCTCGATGTCACTCTGCAAAGCGAAGGAGTTACTCTCGAGGGGAGAGGACGACGACATTGCGACCTATTACCTTCACTCTCCTTCGGACGAACCGGTTGTACAGCTCGGTCCTGGCGCTAATTATGGTCAGCTCGCCCAGTAGATGATCCAGGTCGTTTGGGTCGAGAGCGTCCTGTCCATCCCCACCACCTCGCATGAACCGGTCGACCTGCATCGTTTTCTTTCCCAACCCTCTGGCCCTCGCGAACTCCGCCAGAATTCGTTCAGCTTGTGCGTCACACTCGGCCTGCAGGAAGCCCATGACCTGCATAACCTGGCCTGGTCCGTAGTACGTTTCAACCAGTGGCTGGTGTATCTCCACGATGCGGGCGACCCCTTCGAACAGCAGCGTCAGGGTGTCTGCGAACACCACATTGGCCCTTCCGCCGCCGCCAGCCACCGCCTGCTTGCATGCCTCCTCCAGGTTGGTTATGGATGCGGCCTGCAGCTTGGAGCAGAGGTACAGCATGTAGCGGCGCAGGCCCTCCTCCTGCATGCTGATGAGCGGGAACAGCTTGAAGAACCGCTCCACCGAGGCCAGGTCCCCGTCTCTGACCGACTCGTCAAACCTGCGCCCAACCAGGTCTCGCAGCTCCTGCTGTGCTCTACGCAGCAGCACAAAGGAGCCGCCCAGAGTGGTCTCCTCCCCGGCATCCCTGGCGGTGTGGACCAACTGCGCCTCGTCCATGGACAGGAAGCGGTGGACATGAGCTGCGGCCTGCTCGTAATCCTCACTCTGCAGTGCGTTGTGGACCCCCTCGCTGCACAGCTTCAGGTCAAGCAGGTCGTGCACTCTGTGCTGGCACTCCCACACGCGACCCTGCAAAGAAAGTCCAGCCTCAGCCTCCAGCGAAAGGGATGTAGTAGCAGCAGCGCATACCTTGGCAAGATCAAGCTTCCTGACTTTGGCGCTAACGCTCTGAGCCAACGTGGCGGTGAAGTGGATCATGTCCGCCAGCTGCTGCGCGTCCGACTGAAGCACCTGAACCTTCGGGAGACTCCTGCTGACTCCAGCCAGCTTGCTCTGCAGAAGCGGCTCCCTGGACATCAATCCTTCCAGCTCACGATTCACCCTCTCCTGGACAAGAAATATAACCAGTCGTGTTTGTTATCCGTGTATCAATATCCGCTGCAAAAAGCCGTACCTCCTGAACCGTCAGCTGGTCGTACGCCTTCCGAATCTCCTCCACATCCATGTTGACAGGGGCACGCCCAGGGGCAGGCCCGGGGCAGGATCAGCCAACAAAACCTGAAGAAAAATCACCTTAAAATTGAGGACGTGGAAGCCGCCATCTTGAAACCAGAGTTGCCATACAACAAATTCTCCGGTCAGGGTTGCCAACCTCTGAACCGCCAGTGTTGCCACCACGCTGCATCTGGCAACCTTGGCGGATGACTAGTTGGCGTGACGTCACACGCTGCTGCTGCTGCTTCCTCTTCTTCTTATGCTGGATAATTCGAACACAAGTTTTTTCCAGTGATTCCCTCCAGAATGTCCAGTGGAAAGGTCCTGCTGCCCAAGAGGATCAAGTGGGCTGTGGACTTCGCTTCCAGGTCAGTATTGGAGGCTGCGCAGTACTAGTAACAAGGGCGGGGTTCCCTCTGAACCGCATGTTTGGTTCCGTTCAAGGAGCAGGGCCGATGGGAGCAGCCTTCGAGGGGCTCAGCCGCCGCCTGAGCTCCCGTCCCCGCCTGGGTACAGCTCCTCGTTCAGCCAGGTCCAGGCCGAGGGCAGCAGGGAGACGGACCCCAACCTGATCATCAAGCGGTCCTGGGACCTGGCCCTGGGCCCCCTGAAGCAGGTCCCGATGAACCTCTTCCTGATGTACATGGCCGGGAACTCCATCTCCATCTTCCCCATAATGATGGTCGGGATGCTGTTCCTGAGGCCGGTCAAGGCCCTGCTGACCATGCAGAACGCCTGCAAGCTCATCGAGGGGAGCCACGCTCTGGGGCAGAAGATCGTCTACTGCCTGGGGAACCTGGTCAACCTGGCGCTGGCCCTGTACAAGTGCCAGTCCATGGGGCTGCTCCCCACGCACTCCTCCGACTGGCTTGCCTTCGTGGAGCCGCAGCAGAGGATAGAGTTCTCCGGAGGGGGGGTGCTCTTCTGAACACTCCGCTACAAGTTTTACATTTGTTTATTTAAATCCAAGTTGTAAAGTAACCAACAACATACCAGTTATTATATACATTATTTCCTGTTCTTTGTTCCTCTATGTGTGTAATGGAAAAAGGTATTTGACCAATAAACCAGAGTCTGTAAGAAGCACACGTACGTCGCACCCACTGAACTTGCTGCTTCAGTTGCCAGGCGGCTTCTTGTGCTGCTCGGCAAAGCTCTTCACCTTCTGCCACAACTCTCCAGGCTCGTCTATCCTCGGCACCTGCAATGGAACGAGCATTACTGATTAACTGACCACACACACAGTTCCGCCAGACATAATCCGACTAATGATCGCAATGATTAAATAAAATCATCGTGTCAAAATGCTCACGTCATAGTTCTGCGCAATGTAGACTCCGGCGTACAGTCCTGCTCCAAAGGTCAGCTGCAACGGAATGAATGAGTGAGATTGGGCTGATGTGAGCCAAGAATAACCCAGCATGATGCTTTAACCGACAACAAGAAAGAGAGTGCGCTTACTGCTCCACCTACAATGAGGTGCATTGCGATGAATACGACCAGGACCAGGTTGTACAGGAAGGTGAGAATCATTGCGGACGATTGGGGGAATGTGGAGGGAATGTGCGGCACACACGACCATGGAGAGGGTGTCCTTGCTGCGCCACAAAGGCTCGGCTCCCTTGTAATTTATTATTCACCCTTAGTAAGGCCCCCCCCTGCCTACATATTTATAGTTCACCCCCCTCCAAAGGGATCCTCCAGACGGGATCACAGACACAAACAACTCCCTCCCCTCCACACACACACAAGTGGAGGGCTATTCCTGGCCACATGAAAGGTGCCTACACTCTTTAAGGCGGCTGCTCTGGGAACCTTGCCAGGATCAGGAATGTGTAGCACACACAGGCGCATATCTAATCAATCGCATGCTTGTGTCAAGCAGCATCGCTTACGTTACCTCAGCATTTGCGTGCATTTTAACTGTTTCGGCCGCAGTGGTTTTCTTTGCAACAAGCTGCATGTTTGAACAGCACGAGTGGAAGCAAGCCCTTTTATTTGCCCGTAGCTTAATTTTTGATGGTTCCAAACAGACGTGGAAGTATTGCGGGGCAATTGCTTCGTTGTGTGAATGGCATTCCGTTGGTCAAAAATAGGGTGTTACGTCCGCAGGTCTTTCATTTTGTTTGGCATGTGAAGAATGCTATTGGCATTACAGCATGCTTGCAGTTATGACGATGCGTAACGGATGTAGTGTACAGGCTGCCTTAGCAATGGAATAATGTGAGGACTCGCGTTGGGATCATTTCCTGCAGCAAAAAGGATAACACTTTGCGTTTCGTTACCGAGCAATTTCTCCGGATGTTACATCATTGCGGCTGGGCATGTTTCGTCCGCATCTATGTGCTTCCAATAAATCTCGAGGGTGTAATGCATTGTGTACGTTCATGCTGCCAGGGTATGTCTCCAATAATTGCATATCAATTATATTTAAATTAATTTAGCTTCCCGATGACTCACAATGAACCTCAGCATCTTTGGTCCGCCTTCCTTCTCCTCTTCCCTTCCGTTTCCTGCCGACCTTCAACAAGACGGACGCGACGATTCCGCAGCTTTTTACCGTCGGCGTCGTCAGCGTCAACAGCGAGTGAAAAAGAGACGTCTAAACAATCAGCCGACGGCCGTTCCCTCGTCTTATCTCATCGGACCAGGATAAGGAGAAAGGAACAGAACCGAACCAATTTTCAACTTCAACCGCCTCTGCGCATGCGTGTGGCGCTCAATTCAAACTACTTTTTTAAAATATGAATTTTCATAAATACTTTTTTATTCCATGCGCCAATGTGTCAATTAGTAATTATTATTATTCCGGTGCTGCCTTCATCGCTTGGGGGCGTGTTTGCCCATCTTCTCGTGCCTCTTCTTCACGTGCTTCTTCACCTTGGTCTTCCGCTTCTCCGCCTTCTCCTCCTTCGCCGCCTTCTTGCGCTCCTGCAACGCACACGCATCGTTACAACTCTCCGTACCCATGTACACACCCTGCGTACGTACCTTTTTACTGTTTGGAGACTCATCTCTGGGCCTGGCCCCGCTCACAAACTTGCTCTCCTTCTCATCGTCCGAGTCTGAATCGTCCGACTCCTCTTCGGATCCCGCCTGCTCTTCGTCCGCTCCTGTTGGTCCTCTGAGGGGTCCGGACAGGTCAGGGGTCAGCCCCACTAGTGTGGCGCAGGGGACCTCGCCTTTGACCTGGTCCAGCCGTCCGGGTATGAACACCTGCTGGAAGACGTTATCCGCAACCGTCTCCTCCGCGCTGACCTCCTCGCCCTTTGCCTCCGCCTTATCGGACAGCTGGGTCAATCTGCGCTCAACGTCCTCCTTCGTTGCCAAGGTCGGGTCGGTCACAAACTCAAACATGTCTCTTGCCGACATTGTCTGGACGCCTCGCTTACGGAAGTACTCGGTCACATTGGAGCAGTCCTTGCGTAGAAATTCAAGCGCATGTGGATGGTCGTGCTCAACGCCCTGCGACACGTCGATTATGTACAGCGTCCCTTCGTGCAGCCTGCAAGAATTCGCAATGAAGCAGAGACATGTACCGTACGAACAACCCTGGCACTACCTACAGCATGTTGAACTCGGACAGATCGGCATGCACAAGCCTGCACTTGGAGTACAGCGTTTGCATGCCGACAGCGCAATCCCAGTACAAGCGCCTGGCCAGCTGCGGTGTCAACGTGACGTCCTTTAGCTTGGGAGCGGGCCACCCGTCGCTCCCGAGGAAGGTCATGAGCAGCACGTGACCTCTCAGCAGCAGCGGCTTGGGACAGGGGATCCCAGCGGTGGTCATCCGCTGCAGGTTCCTCATCTCCTTCTCCGCCCAGGCCTGCACCATCTTGCGCGGATTGCCTCGTCCGTACCCTCTCCTGAACCTGAACTCGCCCGACACGTACCGGTCCCGGTCCCGGAAGGACAGGATGGACGTCTTGTACACTTTGAGCGCCATGTCCGGCTTGGACTCGTGCGTTGCGTGGTACACGTTGGCCTCCTTCCCAGTGGACACGCATCCGTTGATGGACGAGACCCATCCCGAGTTGAGGATCTTGAAGAGGATGATGCGTGTGCGGGGGTCCATCACCGTCTCGGTCGTGGCCCGGTCCTGCTTGTCCCGCGTCCGGTGCTGGCTGCGTCCGTCCTGTATGCGCGACAGGTACTTCCCGGACAGGCGCTTCTCAACGGGCTGGTAGCGTGAGGACGACTGTTGCTGCTGCGGGTTGAGTCTGGCCGACCCTAGGTCTGTCGGCGAATTGCGTCTGTACTCGTCCGGCATTGCGTGGTGCTGCACTTACCGCATCGCATGGCCTGCTTCCAGTCGCTCCCGTCCATCCAGTCCTCATCGTCATCGTCGTCGTAATCTCCAGGGTCCTCCACAGCCTCCCCGTTGTTGAGCCTCATCCTCCAGACCTGGTCTTCAACGGACTCCAGCAGCGGACTGCAATTAATATGTGATTACACATGTGCCGTAATTGAAAGTGTGCGTGCCTCACCCTTCTTCGTTGTCCTCCTCCGCATCGCTGAACTGTCCAGGCACCACCTCCGCTTCGCCCATGACCTTCACAGGCTCGACCGGGCTCGACCGAAAAACTTTGCCAAAAAAATCTGCCAAATTAGCACGTGGGGGCGGCCATCTTGTCCAAGTGACGCAACATGTCGAATCACCTGCTCTAATTGTTTTACAATTCAATTGCAAATTGAGGGTCATACGCCACGTTTAATATAAAATTGCACTCTCATTGCGCGGTTTTAATGTCAATTAAAATGCGCGGCAGGGTTGCCAGATGAACGGTCATTTCCAAGATGGCGTCCAACCAGAAGCGTACTGTTTACGTCGGTTCGTATTCGACAATTATTATTGCGTTACTTACAGTCGGGCATGCACTGCTATCACTTGCTACTGAAACTTGGTACCTACTGCTATGAAATTACGAATAAATCGGCTGACAAGCTGAGCTCCTGCAAGCCACAGCCGCCTTCCCATAGTGTACTGTACTGTACCAAGCAGTAAAAGCAACCAAAATAATAAAAATAAATACATTTACCCAAGACGGAATATTTAATAATGATGATAATGATAATAATAATAATAATAATAATAATAATAATAATAATAATAATAATAATAATAATAATAATATCCGGGTAGTGATTGGCCTTCTCGGCATGTAGCGCGGACCTTTATTTGTACGATGTACATATTTGGAACCTAATTATTGAAACGCCCGGATATTTAATAATAATAATGATGATGATAATAATAAGGCGGCATTGTTCCCCTGAAAAGGCGGCCTGGCCGAAGAGGTGGACGAGAAGGTGCTGCACGCAGCCTTCATACCGTTTGGTGACATTGTGGACATCCAGATACCGCTTGACTATGAGACGGAGAAGCACAGGGGCTTCGCTTTCGTGGAGTTCGAGGCGGCGGAGGATGCGGCGGCTGCCATCGACAACATGGTGAGGGTTTTGCTCTCTCTCTGCGCTCCAGGTGTTGACTCTCTCTCTGCTTTCTTCACGCTAGAATGACTCGGAGTTGTTTGGACGCACGGTGCGGGTGAACCTGGCCAAGCCGCAGAAGATCAAGCAGGGGTCAACCAAGCCGGTTTGGTCAGACGACACCTGGTTGCAGAAGCATGCCGGGGAGACGCTCAAGGAAGGCGAGACCCCACCGGCCAAGTCTGCGGACGAGGAGGGGGAGGACGGGGCGGAAGGAGGCGCCGCGGTGGGCGACGAGGACGGAGAGGACGAGGAGGAGCCAAAGTCCAAGCGGAAGAGGAACCCGCAAGTCTATCTAGACATGAAGGTCAGCACATTTATCAAAGACAAGGCTTTGTTTGATCTGGCTGTTTATTATTCGTGCAGGTTGGGAACGTGACACTTGGCCGAATAATCCTGATGCTGAGGGCAGATGTTTGCCCACTGACGGCGGAGAACTACAGATGCCTGTGCACCCACGAGAAGGGGTTTGGCTTCCAGGGGTCTCACTTCCACCGGATCATACCTGGGTTCATGTGCCAGGGGGGAGACTTCACCAATGGCGACGGGACTGGCGGGAGGTCCATATACGGGAAGAAGTTTCCAGACGAGAACTTCAAGCTGAAGCACATATCGGCCGGAACGCTCTCAATGGCCAACTCCGGCCCAAACTCAAACGGATCGCAGTTCTTCCTCACCACAGCGAGGACAGAGTGGCTCGACGGGAAGCACTGTGTGTTCGGCAACCTTGTCGGCGGGATGGACGTACTGAAGAAGATTGAGGTACTTGGCTGCTTCCTTTTGCCCATTGTCATTATTACACATTGTTTCCCTTTGCAGAAGTACGGGACCAGAGCTGGGAAGCCAACCGATCGGGTCGTCATAGCCTCCTGCGGCGAACTGGTCTGACATGTAACCAGACCCCTCCTGCATTACCAATGTGTATGTCACAATAAATTTTTCCGCATTTTTGTACCTGTCCGCATTTTAATCTGGACTGGGTTGATGCAGGGAATGTTTACACAACAGGAAATGGCATGGCACGGCACAAGTATAGGAAATAACCTGAAAATTTGTACTTGTTTTCTTGCTAAACGTCCCTGGGTAGCGTATTTTTCTGGGCAAGCAGAAAATATTACTGTGTTGGCTGCATTGATTGAGTTATCGAAAAGTACACTCTGAACAAATGAAGTTTTCTTCTCCTCCCCTTTCTTTTCTCTCTTTGCGTTTGGATATTGGAGAACGTGACCGTTTGCTGCGGTTTGCTGGGTAAAGAAGGGATGAGACTTTTTAAGGGAGAGCCGCATGAGCCAATTTTTCATGTGTGTTAGCCGTGTGTCATTACCTCTGTGGGCTTGTAAGTGGTGTGGAAGAAAAGTTGCACAATTTGGTTTTTCATTGCGTATTTTATGCCGGGCAACTTTTTAACTCTTGCAGGGTGAAATATGGAAAATGGCTTTTTCTTTTTCGCTACCTGGTCGTAACAACATGCTTAACTTTTTCAGTGGGGGGGTTTGAGAGGGGGTGAAAAAAAAAGGGAAGGCCGTGGCCTTGAGGGTGGGTGGGTTGGACCAACGTCATCACTTTTTTCCTTTCTCTCCCTCTCTCTCAAGAAGTTGGTCCAATTTCTGCTACGCCGCTTCTAGGGGGGGAGAAAATTATCGAGTCAAATCCTGCCGTTAAATCAACTTATCCTGGAGGATTGGGAAGAAGGGTGGGGGGATTTCAAATTAAAAAGTAGCAACCACAGGCCGTGGGACAGTCGGGGTGGAATAAGGCGACATCATTGAAGCCCAAATGTGTCAATTCAATAAAAAAGGTAGTCAGGTCGTCTCGAGCACTGTGTCCACTGTCCGTCTCTAATCTGTAATTTAAATGACTTTGGTTACATGCGGGTTACCGTGGCGCAATGGCAAAGCTACAATAACGTTCGTTGGCCTGCGACGGACAGCATTATAGGCGGATTTAACACCCACGATAAGCACCCTGGCGATCGCAATTAAGCGAAAATCATCATCGGGCAAATCCTACGTACCGTGCCTGGCATGGCCGCAAGACGGACACTGGTGCGGTCACCCAGAAGCCATACAGATGACACCAACACCTCTCTTGGCCCTGGGATCCGAAAATTTCATTTCTGGGCTTCCTTTTCGAGGACCGCACGTTTCATTTCGTGGTGTCAATCATATTTCAAACAGTTTTGTCATTATGTTAACCCTTTTCGCAATAATATTTCCCTTTGAATACAAATCCGTAGTCGCACTGTAATGCCGCAAAAAAAAAAAGACGAAAATTATTTTAGCTGGCCGAGTCAGCCGACTATTGGCGAAATCTTTCTCCCGTTCCCGGCATCAAAGGGCCTTAACTCCAGTGAGTTACCCGTGACGGTTATGAGTGGCTTAACTGGTGGGAAGGGGCTGGAGGATTAGTTAGCGTGCCAGGGAGGGCTATAGCATGTGTCCATTTCGCTGGCACAAAAATCGCAAAAAGGGAAAAGGTAGCAGCAGTGTATATCCTGCCAGTTGGACTACCCGCAGAGCAAGGGTGGCACCTGGGTTGCCCTCAACAGTCAGGATGAACATTATGGTTGAGGCTCCAATAATATATTTGCGTGTGTCCAATATACACTTTTCGTCTTTTCTGAACGAAACTTTCGCCCTCTTATTATGACCTAACCCTGTTCGACCTCTAATCTGGAAATAGCCTTATTTGTCCTTGGAAATATCATGCACCTGATGTTTCTGAATATTACTAATGCACACAGTCATCTGGCTCTTGATCCAACTATAATCCAACCCTTTGTAGTGTAGGATCTGAGCAAAATGTGCTTTCCCGTGTTAATCCCTCCTTCTCATAGTATATAGGCGGGTATCTCTCCTTTCCTCCTGTGCACACCTGCTGCCCTTACCTGTCCCCCCACCCCCCTCACCTTGCTGCCAACCTCCCCCCTTTTTGCCTGGCTGCTGAGGTGAGCTTGGTGGAGCGAGGGACATCGATTCGGAGTGGGTGGGTCCTGCCTGCCTGCCTCCCCTACCTCTCCACTTTGCTGCACCCATCTATCCAACCTCCCCCAACCCCCAACACCAACCCCCCAATATTGATTACCTGGGCCCAGGAGAAGAGAGAGAGAGAAGCAAGCAAGCATGTGCTGCAAAACCTCTCCTTGTGCCCACCTTTCCTGCTGCCCTAATCACTCACTCACCCCAACTCTGATGCTCCAGGGGGAGGGTGTGTGTGTGTGTGCCTTGGCATAAACCAAATCTGCTTTGGACTCGCAAATCCAATAGGGAGGGCCTTGCAAAGAGAGTCTGCAGCCTGCATTGCATCAGCCTCATTACCTCATCTTACCACCATGCTAATCATGCCTCCTCTCACTACTGTACTGCGGAGGTTAGGTTAGGTTCCAGGGGGGGATACTACTGCTGTGCATTATATGGTTCACAAGAAAAGCCTGATTGTTTGGGAGGAAATGATAAAAAAGGTATCCAGCAGTGTGTATACACGTACGTATATCTCCTTCTTCCACTCGGGGTCACTCCTCCTCTCCGATGCCTTTTCTATTCATCACTGGGAGGCTTCCGACTCAATAACATGCTTTCGCGATAAGGAAATGATCTTCTTTTCTCCAGGCATTGGCGACAAAGACCTTCCTCCTCTTCTGTCCCCCCCCCTCTCTCTCTCCACATCTTGAAAACAGCTTTTCACTCTTTCACCACAAATTCCATTTTCTTTTGAGTGGGCGAAACCGACGGGACTTGTGCATGACTGCCTCTCTATACCCTCCACGTACGTATACACTGTACATTGTATAATTACACAATGCAGTGGAGTTGGATGCCCCTGTCCTTGCCCCTTCCATTGTTGCAGACCACCTATACGCATCTTATGGGAACGTCAACACGAAGAGTATATATTCACTGGGATAACTGGCATAACATTATTTAGTGTGTCGATTGGAATTGCGAGAGTGCAGAGGAGCGCGTTTACAGGTGCGCACCGCCACCTGTTGCAGGCAACGTTGCGCATTATTATTTTGGCTGGAGCTACAGAGAGACTAATCAGTACCGATGTTGCAGGACACGGGGCGGAGATGACAAAAAGCGCTTCATTTCCTCGCTTTCTCTCTCTCTCTCTGATGACGCACCAGCAGAATTATGGATTCGAGAGGGGAATAAGGGCAATAAAATAGTCGAGTATCATTACGACGCGATGACGTGTGTACAGGGCTTACACCGTCGGGATACACTCGCCGACAAAATGTTTCGGACACGGGCTGCTCCTGAACCGTTTGGCTTTTCAAATGTATGTCCGTAACATTTATTTTTTTTGCTCGTGTGTGTGTGTGGATGGCACCTGTTGCGATTCCCACAAGAAGCGTTACGATTCTGCACCGTCGGCCGACCGTTCCTCCCCCGAGGGTATAGTTGTGCGGGGGCGTAGAGTACAATCGGGTGTCAATAACCGCCAGGGGGAAACACTGGATGGATGGATCGTGTGAATAGAGGAGGGCTCCAAAAGCCTCGGAGCTTCCAGGGAGGATGACAAGGAGAGATCAGTGTCCTCCTCACCTTCCGCTCCATTTGATCCGGATCTGTCTCAAACGTGAGCGGTTGGCTACCCTGCGACATGTCATGGCGACTAGTTAAGCCCCGCCCCTCGCACGCACATGCCCCGCCCACTTCTGAGCTCCATCATCGCCTCCGTGGCTGCTGCTGGATCATGAGTCTTTTCCGTGACTTGAGTTCGAGCCGCGTTGGAACTTTCGAGTCCCTGTGATGTGCGTCCAGGCGGAAACACAAGTCGAGAGCGAATTGATTCTCCGACGCCCTCCGACGCTTACGACGTCTCTCTCTCCCTCTCTTACCATCCCTGGAGGCCCCCCTCGCCTGCGAAAGCCCCCGGATCCGCAAAATGTATATCGGCGCCTTGCTCAGCAGCCCTAATAGGCCGCCAAATTAAATTCTCCCCCTCCCTCCCTCCTTCCCTCCCTCCAACCTCTCCCCCAGTTCCAATTTTGAAGCTGCGACGAATGCTTGATCCCCGCCGGCTGGCTTGGCTTGGCTTGGATCACGTTTGCCTCGTTTGGTAGCACCAGACTTCATTCCCTCACAGGAATAACAGTCCTTACAGCGAAAAGAATAACCGACTCTGCTAACCAAAACCAATCCGATGGCCGGGCGAGGCACTCGGGCCAATCGGAAGCCGGGAACAAGCAGGCAGCCAATCGGTGACGAGTCTTCTCCCCCTGATCCGCAGGATGTCGAAAGTAGCCTAGCAGTTGAACCGACTTTGCTAAAACCAACCAATCGGAATCCTGGGGGGAGGCACTCGGACCAATCGGGAGCCGGGAAGCAGCCAGCCAATCAGCGACGAATAAGCGAGGGTTTTTTTTCTATAGTTTATACACTTGAACCAGGGAGCATATACTACATAAGAGGCGCAAACTTCTGTCGGCGCCTTTGATGTCCGCATCTCTCTGTTTGGGGCCGTTGCCAAGGCAGGCGGCCATCTTGAAGTGTGGGCTACGCCAACGAGGTATAAATAGGGTACAGGCAAAAATTGGGTCCGCCATCTTTGATGGTTTTGGCGGCCATGGCAACTACAAGGCAAGAACACGCGCGAATCAAAGATGGCGGACCATATCTTTGCCTGTACCCTATTTACACCTCGTTGGCGTTGCCCACACTTCAAAATGGCCGTCAGCCTTGGCAACGCCCCAAACAGAGAGACGCGGAAATGGAATGTTTGCGCCTCGTATATTCTCCCTGCTTGAACTTGCAGATGTACTAATCCTGGAAGGGACCATTTTACGCCTGTTTATTCTCCTCGAATGCGAGTGATTTTTATTCCCGGTTTTTTGGGGGGTTGAACTTGGCCATCAAGGTCCGGTTCCTTTTCCTTTCCGATCAAGGCCGCTTATGCACCCCCGCGTTTTCCCCGCGCGTTTCCGACCACTGGGGCGGAAAATCTGCGCGTCTTTTCCGGTTGTGTGAGCCCTCTAATTGGCCTGGTCCAACCTTGTATATACTATTCCTCCCCTCCCTTTCCAGCAGGCTTATATAGTCTCTCTCTTTCTGCAGGTCCTGATGAGGCTGCAACTTGAAAAAGCGTTTTCTCCGGATTAGAGGAAGGAAGCGTCCCTCTTTTTAAAACCCCGAGGCTGCTGCTGCCTCTCTTTTGTCCCCCCCTCCCCGGATTCTGGGATGTGTCCGGAGGAAATAGTTGGCAGCGTTATTACTGCGTCAGCCTCAGAATCTGATGACGTAAGGCCTCCTCCTCCTCTGGGTGTCCCTGTTCAAGTGCCTTATTCCCAGCCCTTCTGGCACCTTGCCCGTCCAATCCGACCATCAATGATGCCAGGTCTTTGATCCCCCGGGCTGTCCCAACCACACAGAGGCGCGTGCCTCACATTTTTCGGACACATGCTCCCAATCAACCAGTTCTTGAACCCCCATCTACCTGTGTGTGACGCAGCCAAGTCCAGCCAAATTCATCAGGTGCTCGCTTCTATATGGTTTGGAAGAAGCGACGACCGTGCTGCAGTTAGGGCTTTTTAACTCGGCTGGCACGTGCGATGTGAATACAACCAACTTCAACAACGGTATAATTATATGAAACTTTGTCACCGCATAAGAGCCTGCATAGAGTCTGAATCCGGCGAGTATTATAGTAGTGGCGGGTGCTTCCCCGCAATGCAAATAAAAGCGATTATTCGTTAGTTGAAAAGCGGCGGCGGCGACCGTGCCCGGATGGCTGGGCCCGGAAGGACAGTCATATCAGCGGATTCTACGCAAATATCCCGCTCACCTACTCCAATCATGTACTGCCTGTACATACATAATATACATGTCGACTCTTGTTTCCTTTTTTTTTTCATTTGAGAGAGAGAGAGNGGGGGGGGGGGGAGGTTGGGTGGAGCGGGCATTCCCTATTGATTTTGGAAAGAGGAACCAGCAGGGATAATATTGCTCATTGGAGCAGGTACATAGAGAGAGCAGTGATGATGATGATGAGAGAGTGGATTTAGCAGCAGTGGTTATTATCGCCACGTGATCAGACAACAAAGTTGTTTGTTTGTCCATTCTGGATAGATTCCATTCCATTCCATTCCATCCATTCCATAGATTCAAAGCCACAAACAAATGATAGCTCGCAATATCACCAAATGGGAGTTAAAAGTTCGTCCGAATGGTTTGCAAAAAAAAGTGCAATGCACATTATAAGGGTCATTTTGGTAGCGCGTGATGCAGCACTAATTCGCGTGTTTGGGTTAGTTGTTTACTGCTTTCATTTTGTATACTTTGCTTCTGTGATAACCCCGGCGGGTATACGTAACCGGGCCTGAAGATTTTGGTCCCAATTGCAAATTAATGTTGATACAAAATTAGCACAGGGGGGGGGGGGGGGGGCCNTCCTCCCTCCTGAATAATAAATAGCGAACAGGGTGAGGCACCTGAGCTCTTTTAAAAATTTCGGCGGAGCAACCGCAGCCGCGTGTGCCGAATAATTTTTAAGCCGAAATCCTCCAGGCTTGAACTATATGGTCGGCTATATTAAATTCGCACTGGTCGAATTTTTGCATATCAGAGAGCGAAGTGTCGCTGCTGGTCCAGCCCAAGCCCGGCAGGCAAGGCACGTGCCTTTTGCAAATTGAACTATTGAAAAGTCACTCACTACTTTTTATACCGACTGATGTGGTACGTGCAGAATACGAACGCACGTTTTTTTTTGGCCAACTCCGCACAGAAAAAAAGTATCCATCAGATTTTGTGACAAACACCATATAAGCTATAGTGCGGTCCTTATTTTGGTCTGGCAATTGATTGATTGATTGGTTGGTGAGGAGTGGTAGCAATAATAATAATAATAATGGAAAAATCAGTGCCGATGGATTTATTATTATTTTTGGAAGGGTGGAAGAGGGTTGTGCGAGGGGATTACAAGTGAGTAATCGAGTTTGCAGAGGCCCTCTCCTGGCACTGAAACTGCATTGGAGTGTTTGCTCTTCTCGGGACGCCCAGGATTGGCACCCAATTAGGAGGAAAGGGAATGGGGAGGCAGAGAGTATACCATTGGCAATGCCTGCGAATGCAGCAGGTTAACAAGTGGATGAGGCAGGTCACCTCAGGCGTTAGGTCATAGGAATGATAGGCTATAGGTTAGGTTTGGATCCATAGACACATAATCCTCTTATTCTCTCTGTCCACAAGTTTGTCCTGCCATAAACAAGTAGGTGGTAGTTATATACCGTAGTTTTCACTTTCCCCGAGAGGACATGTAGCCGTCAGAGAGGGTGGGACCCACTTCGATGGAGGCGAGACGCGCGTGCTGGTTGTAGCACCCTGGTGGGGTTTGTCCGAGGTGACTGATCACCAACGTGCATGTAGTACTACTTTCCCCCTGAGAGTGGCAGGAGTGTGCTGAGGGAGAGCCTGGTCTATCCACTACTGTAGGGTTAGGTTAGGTTATGTCGAGTTAGGGTGCAGGCGTGTATAGTGTGAGGGATGGTTATTTCTTTCATCTTTCGGGATGTGAGCACCGACTGCTTAGTGTATGATGCTGGGGCACCTCTCTCTCTGAATCGACCTTGCACCGCCGATGTCAGCATCCACCACGGCGCTTTTGGCTCCCCCCTTGACACGGCGCATGCCTCGCCCGTGCCTGTGCTTCCCCTAGCCTGCCCCTGCCTGCCTGCGGATGGTCCGTCCGTCATTCCGGACCACAAGTCGACCAGTCAGCGTTTGAGTTGCGTCACCGACACACACATACAGACACACACCCACACATCCGATGCTGCTGACACTTGGTTTGAACATACCGGTCGAATCACCCAACCTAAACAGTGCTAACCAGTGAGTGTGTGTTTGGTGACTGGTGATCAGTGACCTGCCTGTGTTTGGTGACGCCCTCGCAGGGTCAGACAGCAGCAGCCCGGGGTTGACCAGCACCGCATTATTTTGTAAGGAAGGGCGGCCTGGAGGAACTCCACAGGTGGAATCCCCTCGCCCCGCGTCTATTTCTGGCTGCTCCAAACCCCCCTCGACACATCAACCCTCAGCAGCTGATGCACCAAGGTAAAGCACCACACGAGAAGAAGTGTACTCGTATAAGTTGGGTCACATCAGGCAGGGCATGGAGCGAGACCCTTGAACCGCCATGCTGCCTCGTATAGGCTGTACAATGTTTTGTCCCAGCGCGTTGATGCACCTGATCGAACCTGAAACCAAGGGTATTTAGAGGCTACCCCATGCGAGTGATTCGTCATTCCGACCCTCTGCACTCCTCTCGCCCTGCACACAATTGAGGAAGTGTATGGCTCTCTCTATATACAAGCACAGCAGCACCCTGACTGAATTATGCAGCTGCTCGATACGCGTCAAGCCCATTACAGTACCTACACAGCTCCATTACAATTCTACGGGTTTTAATATATTTTTTACGAGCCTGCAAATGGAAATTAGCTGTTAACCCCAATAAACTGGGAGTCTGCTTGATTAGACGCTCCTCTACATAATGCAACTACACACTATATAGTCTCCATCGAAAAAAAACAACCCCTTCGTTTACTGTTGCGTTGTGTAATGGGCTTTAATACAGGCATTAACTTTTCCCAAACACCCGAGAGAGCATAGGGAGTCGGAAATCATTTATTATGCATGCACGCAGATTATTATTATTATTGCTGAACTCGTTAGAATCATCCGGGAGGGGAATATTCGTGCCCTTTACTTTTTCCACCTCGTTTTTATTTTTCGGCAAAAATAAAAAATAATGAAGGTCCGTGTGAGAGACAGGCTTGTTCATTAATGTCGTCCCGCCCTGAAAAAAAAGAGGCAGTAACTGCAATGTGTCGCCTATTTCTTACTCGCGGTTAATTGCTAACTACTGCAGCCGTCTAATGGAGTTGGACCCCCCCCCCAAAATTAATTCCATCTTACGTTGCCACAGGTGCGTTCACAAGCCGCTAAATTAACAAAAAGGTCCGGTTGTATGTGAAGGCAAATTAAAGCACATATTATGGGGTAGAGGAATTCGTAATGCGCGTATCTCATAGTATAAGTGGTAGAGTTTCTCTGCATGTTCAAATGTCCCGGCTACCTAACCCACTTTCGGACTACTGAGAGTCCTGCACACTCGCGAACAATAATAAATGATTTTAATATTTTGCAGTTGACAATAATTCCAACGCGCAGAGCATGGAAGCGACCTTGACCTTACAAATGAATGTGCTCGATTTTAAGCTCGCAATTTATTCTGCGGCATGACCAGGCCTGCCTACATGAAAGAGAGTGCGTTTGGTATAGCAGCCCTAACTTGTTTGTGGCTGCGTAACAGGTTTAGTTCGAAGATAGGCTCTTCTTGTCATGGGGGGGGGGGGG